>JAULBZ010000597.1:0-27900 GCA_032360805.1 Neoturris breviconis
TTCAGCCAAGTTGGCTGAAAATATTCTGAAAAATCTCTCCTCCACAGTGATGACCGGCTGTTATTTCGAGCCCTGGATGTGCACTCTGAGCAGCGATAATTAAAAATACGTATTCATCATAGGGAAAGCTAAGACAACATTTGGTGATCATAAACACTGGGATATAAATATTGATGGTTTGATCACTATGAATGAGGTAATGTTTAAAATAATTACTGCGAAGGAGAGATTTGTGCTAGAGAATGCTATGTCAATATGCTCACTCCTTCACAGTGTGTTTTATTTGGATAATTTATTTGACCATCTTATAAAACTTAGCGACTATTGATCAATGAAAGTCTTTGATTGATTCTTTGGTTTTAGTTTTTGTAGGATATCGCTCTCCCCCACAAAGGCTACGTGCTATAAGGCTTATAAGGTAAAACACGCAGTGACGTCGCATCGATGTGCTAAAAACCGTACTTCCCCGTTATTAATTTATTTTCATACTTAGACACATGACAGCTTGTGACACTCTGAGAAACTAGAGAGCAAGAAATCATCGTTGTTGCAATGAAACTCCACCGAAGTATTAATTTTTTTCGAGCTTAAGACTATGCGATGGAGAGTGTCTTCAATCGAAGGCATGTTAGATAGCATGGATCAACAGGAATAGCAATAAACACATGTTTTTCTTTGCTTGAGAACAAGAAAATCAAACATAATTATTATCCATTTTGTTTCAATTAAACCTTCCCGTGAAAAGCTTCAAAAAATGTTATCAAAAAATATTATGCTATCCGGCAAAAACCTGTTCAAAGTCAGCAAAATAACGCTCGAACAACGTTCTAGCTGGGAAATGACGATATCATTTTAAATAAGTACAATATCATAAATTCGAAAACAGTATTTGTTTTCCTTAGTTAGATTGACCAAGATATTCAAAATAGCCTTCATATGACGTCTTAAAAAATATAGGCGCCGTCGCCTAAATATAGAACGATTTTCAAAACAAAAAATCCTCCAAAGTTGTGAATTTTTGTTCCACTATACAAGCGCCGACGCCTACATGCAAGTATAATAGGGTAAATCACTATACATAGAAGTGAATAGTATTACAAAGGCTCCTAGTTGTAGGTGTTAAGCCAATATTGTGCTAACCAGCGGGTAAAAACCTGTTTAAAGTCCGCAGTAAAGACGTCGAAACACCTTCAAAGAGAGGTTACTTTTCTGAAAACAGTCTCGGCAATTGTGCATAATCATCAAATAAATCTTTTAATTGGGTATACAACACCCACGCATGAATATCACTAGCACGTGATCGTTGCATGGGCTTTATATTACGTACCAGAAGATAGTTATTTTTATGACTTTTTCCTAAGTGGAATTAATTCGTCGGCCGTATCATATTTATTCTAATAAACGCCCTAATAAAATAAACGCCCTACTAAAATAAACGCCAACTTTAGTAAAGGTTTCACATCCAGAAACATTTACAGGAACAGATGCTCATTTTGAAAGTTGATTTCCATCATGTGATGTAAATTTCTACCAATAGATCGTCTTCCTTTGGCTTTCGCGCGGAATGTTTCGCCTCGTGAAAATCAACCTTAAACGATGGTTCCCTTGCATTTGGATCTGTTTTAAGTAACAGATTCGGATTGAGGTAGCCAAAAAACAACATGCTCCATTTAAGTGAGGATGTTGATGATGTTGAAGATATTGAAATTATAATGAGGAAGATATGGACCAAAACTAGCTAGCTACTGTAAACGTTTGTGTCTTCAATCTAGAAAAATTAATATATGAGCCCACTAAAAAATTGAAAAATTAAGATAAATGTCACTAGAGTTTATTCGGATAAACACGGTTTTAAACATCTTTTATTCTAAACGTATCTTTGGTTTGTTTTCAACGGCACTGTTTCGTTTTCGCTCGTCTTTTCCTTTGTCCCTTGCCATCGCAGGAGAATTAGACCCAATCGAATAACGAATAGAAAACATGTGATCATTAGCATACCAAGAACAAGTTCTCTAATATTTTCATGGTTGTCGCCTTTGCTTATATTCCGTAGTATACCGCATATTCCTATTATTACAGCTATATAGTTCGTGAAAGTATATTCAACATAGCTGGCAAGTAACCAATTCTCTAAAACAAACCAAATGATTACTAGACAACCAAGTATGGATAAAGCTATCAGCGAAGCAGTTAATGTACTAGCTTTTAACTCATATGCAAAGAAAATGGCGCCATTTAGTAATGTAGCAATGGTTACCCATGTTGCATTGAACATCAATCCATTTTGAACTAGCAATCTTTGACACCAAACATCCAGTTTGTTTCCATGGACTAGTTCATGTACTTCTAAGTAACCATGAAGATCTGCGCATGCGTAAGCAAGGGCAATATATAAAAAGAATAATCCAACGACAATACAAATCATGCTACCGACAGCATCACGTCTTCCCCATAGAAACAACCACGTTGAGACAGAAATAATATAAAATATAAAAAATAGGTACACATTTCCAGAAAGTAAATTAGCTTCATCACCACGTCGATAGACTGTTGTTAATGCATAAATCTGCCAGATCAATTGGTATGCAAAAATAAACATCCAGATTGACAAGGTTCCATTGACGGGGGTTATATCGAGTTTAAAATAATTTGCAGTGTCAGCAGTAGAGTATGGAAATGCTGAACCTACTCCAGTAGCAGCCATTCCATCGAATATTAAGTGAATGATGTACAACACTAGAGTAACAATCATAAGCGCAACTTGCTTCTTGGAAACAGCCATTTTTACCTGGAAAATAATGTTACCTTGACAACATATAACGAATATTTCTGAGAGAGAAAGGAAATTGCTGTTGAAAATTACATAAAATTTTATTCCGAGATACGAGCGTTTTAGTATTTCAACTCGTTCGATATAAATAATTAACTTATACAAAAGGTTTCAGAATAATTTGCATGGTGTCTGTATTGTTAATTTTTTTCTTCTATATAAAAATGCGTGAAAATATGTAACACATGATTAATAATAAAAGATCACAATCTATCTGCAGAACTAATGAGCAAAAAGGATCATTCTTAATTTTCTCCCGTTTAAGTTGGAATATGAAAAAACTAAAATATATGTCGGATAGGTTCTTTCAAGGATTCTTAAAAAAAAATAAAAAAAGTTTTTTGGAAAATTCTATGAAAAAAACCTAAGAACTACCCTTAATGTGACCATAAACGCAGTGGTCAAAATAATAGTAAATAATCACTGTGGGAAGGGATTTAAGCTATCAGTGATTATTCACTCTTATTTCGACCTGTGACATCTCCACCATAACGCCACTATACAAACCTATAAAAGTTATCACATTTTGCTGTTTTGCGCGACGTTCAAACAACAGATTTTCCTAGGCTTACATTAATTATAGTTATCTTATTATTATTAAAAATTTAAATTTGACGTCAGCTACCGAATATAACCCCATGGGTTTATACATGGAATAAATTCACAGAACGTTATAGCAAGAGTTTCATCTGGAAACCAGCGAGGATGACGACGATGAAACGGATAGCAATACAGAAGACCAAAATGGCGAGTACGAAATGGAAGAGAATGGTGACATTAATGAACATTCTTCGAGCTAAAGCTATATATGTATTAGTTACTTACACAAATAGTGTTCCATGTATTAGCCCCCCCTCCCATATACACAAGCCCCTCTCCCCCTTATATTAGCCCATCAAAAAAGCCTTACAAACTAATATAAGCCCAGGTCTTGTAGTCGAAGGTTTACGGTATAATATGTTACTTGTATAAAAGCTAGAAAGGCATGTTCTATAATTCTTTAAATTCTGAAGAAATTAAGTATCCTCCTCAAAATTCGTCAACAATAATCAACATAAAAATACGTCATTTAGACGTTAAAAAATGACGTCTTCTCGATGTTGATTCTCGTTGTAAAGCATCAGTAAATAAATTTACGTTGTATATCTTACGTACTTCGTTCTTTTAATTTCGTCTTTGGTTATCTCAAAGTTTTTATAGACAAATGAATAAATCTCCCCATCTGATAATAAATCAGAAACATTCAACAAAAATTCAACTAGTGTTGTTTAAATATTGTACTCCTTCGTACGAGTTAATTATTATGAAGCAGGGAATACAAAGTTTAGCAACCACAACGAAGGAGAACGCATATTTTCCGGTTTGTGTATTTATCGCACTTATATGAGTTTTTTTTTTCACGTGCAAGTAAGGCCTAGTTCGCACGTAGATAAAATACTATAGCCGCCCGGTGTTCGAAATAAGGAAAGATAAATCACTGTGGAGGAGAGATTTTCAGTCTGAAACTATTCTAATCAATAATTCTCCCGCAGTGATAATTTGATCTTTTCTAGAGCACTGCTTCCCAGTGGGCAAAAACCTGTTCAAAGTCGGTATTAAAAACGCTGGAACAACGTCAAACGGCATTGTTCTAGCATCTTTATTGCGGACTTTGAACAAAGTTTTGCCCATTGGCTTAGGTACATGGTTACATCACTAGCGTTTAAATAAAGTGCGTATGACATATTTGCACACGAGCAGTCATGAGTAATATTTGAACATAGCTTAAGGCTGCAAAGTTTGAAGTCATAATTAATTATTTGAACATAGAATCAGGCTATAAAGCCTGAAGCTATGGTAAAAAGTTCCCTCGTTCATAACGTTTATCACATAAGGTAATATTTAAAAATTTATAAAATTAAATAATTCTACTAAAGGGACAAACTAACTAATGACCAGCATTTAGACATAAATTGCCTTGACTTCCGAAGGTCATTAGTCAGTATTCATTAAAAAAAATAGAAACTCAACGCAATTAAGGAGCCATTTAAATCAGCATTTTACTGTCAATATTTTGCTATGACGTCATTAAATTTGACGAAATATGATGATTTGGCACCAACGCCACGATTGATTTCGATAAAGATTAATTTAGAGCACATAAAAGTACGGTTGTTAGCATCACACAACATTCTCCAGTGATGCAAGATAAGAAATATTGGATTTTTGGGCATTTTTGGACTAAATTTGACTGATGACGTCACAATTCTCTAAAAAAAACATTTAAATTTGAAATTTTTGAGAAATAATAATTGCAAAAATTATGAAACACTGACAAAATTTAACAACAGGCTCTATGTTTAAGACTCGCAAAAATATTGTAATTATCCTCCGAAAAGTCTCCTTAATTGCGTTGAGAAGGTGCAAATGTGATAATTTTATTTAAACACGGTTTGTCCCTGCGTATTAATAAGCTCTCTTTCATCCTGCCGAGGCTAAAGAAGTTTTCATTGTTTTGTAAAAAGGTCTATTATCTCCATATACGAATAAAACTAATCCCTCATAAGGGGAAAAATGGGGCGATAAAAAAACGGGGATATTTTTTTAACTGGCGAAAAATTGGTCAAGTAACAATTTAGTCAAGTTTCCCGATCAAATTTTTCAATCAGTCACTTTTCCCCCTCTAAGGCAGCCTTTACATTGAGTTTCATGTCGCCCGAAATGAAATCTGCCCGAAATGAGATCTTAAAAACGTGTTAATTATTTTAATGAATTTAATAGATACATAAACGTCCATAATTGTTTAGCGCATGTGTACGTGCGAACTTAAGTATGCGCAGGTGATTTCTGTTTACATGATAAATCCAAGCTTGATGATAAATCGACCCCCGAAATGAAATTTCATTTCGGTCATTTTGACCCAGAAGAAATTGTACCCGAAATGAATTTCATTTCGCCATCAGCATGTAAACACTTATAAAGACATGACCGGAGACGCAAATGATAAAAATCTTATTTCGGGCGACATGAAACTCCATGTAAAGGCCACCTAAATATTGATTAATGATATTGAGATTTCTAATCCGCCATGAAACGCATAGAAATAATACAAAACATTGTAAACCACCATAAGGGAATTTTATCGCAATCTGAGTTGTATGAGGTTTGTGAGGACTATACTAAACAAAATTAATTTTGGTTGTTAGTTCCGTTTCGAAGCGTTCGCCTTTTCTGAATTGGCAATTTGGAGCGGTAACAATTCACATTTGTCAGAACGGAGAATTAATTCGATTTTCGTTACGGAAAACATTGCTTCTATTGTGGACAGTACACGTTTTTTTTTAAAAAAAAAAAAAACCTAGCAAAGGACCTAGTAGCAAAAGTTTCGTGATTATGACGTCAAAATTGAAGGTTTTTAGTTTTAAAAGTTTCTTAAATTTTTCAAATATTATTAAAGTACAGAGACCAAAACGGACGAGTAAGTATGTTTTAATTGCATCTTGTAGCTTACTAAAAAAAACACTCATCTAACAAAAGTACAACTCCATTAAAATCCTCAGATTTATCGTCAGATAGAATTCGATATTCGTCTGGCTTCTTGTTGTACCATGAAACAACATTAACATGCCAATCTAAAAAGGTTCTTATCCAAATTTGTAGTAGCAAAAGTTTCTTAATTTTTGAAGATTCTAGTACAAACCGGTTTCTTATATAAAAAAAACGTATTTCCGCAAATAAAATTGTTCCGAATTGCTTTTTTAATACACTAAGTGTGAACCAGGCCAAAAACACACACTCGTTAAAAATAATTATATCAACATCTCGTGGTTATTGTTGTCCAGATTCTCAAGAGTCTTGCGTCAGTTGCCTGAGTTCCAGTCCCTAACTACGACAAGTAGTACTTGTCGTAGTTAGGGACTGGAACTCAGGCTATACGTTAGTTGTTAAGAATTTTATTTAGGAACTGTCAATCAGTCAGGTATTAAAAAAATGTCACGAATGTTAGAGTTAAAAGATACTCTACCGGGTACATACGTCGAACCAGCGTCAAAGCGACTCGTCGAAGTTGCGAATTTCGTTCAGACGAGTGTACTTGTAAGATTGAAGACGTTAAAGGAAATTGACTTGGTTCTAAAGATACTTGTATATTCGTGATAAATATTACATTATAAATAAAGCGCGAAAAAGATAACAGATAAAGAAATAAGCCGATTCGGTATAAACACGCGTGTACATTCTATTTCGTAAAAACTTATACGTAAACTAATTGAAAATATCTACTGCGGAGTGCGATATATAATTTTAAAAAGATCACATTTTTGCCTTCCGCGTGTTGGGTGTCTGCATAGGGGCGTGTGGGCGTTGATGATAAAAATCCATGGCGTTAAATCTGTTAAAAAAGAAGGTCAACAGCAACAAACAAACAAACAAAAACGATAGCATGCTTTTTAAAACTTGACAAGATTTAGAAAAAAATAATAAGTCAAAATATAACATTATGAAGAGAAGGATTATAAAGTTGTTGTCGTTATTGATATTCGACTGTTCTAATTGTTATTCCAAAGCTAATGGTCGACCGGAAAAATTTAAGATAGCTCATCAGACACGCGACGTCAGATCAACGTCAAAACGACGTCAAAACAACGTTAAATTAACATATCTCCGACATCGTGCGATTGTTTCTGTTCAAAAAAATAAATTCATGCTCGAAATAAGAGCAAATAATCACTGTGGAGGAGTGAGCAGCGATTTAGGCTACAAAGTCTGAATCCATGCTCACAAATAACTCCTCCACCGTTATTATTTGCTTTTATTCGGAGCAATGTAATAGTCTATTGTCGGTTGTTTTTGATCTTCACAACAATGTCTATAAGATGATTATTCATTTTAATGATTTACGGTTTGGTCTCTTGCATTATAACCAATAGTATCATACGAGGTGCGTTTCTTTCCACGGAAAACAATGATTACGATTCGTACTGCTAAGAACAAAATTGATGTAATCAACAAAGCCAAGGTTAATCCGGCAACAGCTTCGTTCTTTTGCCAAACACCTGCGATGATTCCACTAAGCGCGTAAATCAATGCAATGTAAGCAGTAACGGTGTACTCGGTGAACCTTTCTATAACAAAGCTTTCCACAATGAACCACGTTATAAGGAGTACACCAAGGAATGATAATGCAATCAACGAAGCAGTTTCCGTTGATGCGCCAAGCTCGTACGAAAGAACAACAGCGGTATTAATCAAAGTTGCAACAGTGGTCCATGCACCATAAAACAACAAGCCATTTTGTACTAAAATTCGTTGGCACCAAACATCAACTTTAGTCGATTCAGATGCTTCATGTGTAGCTTCAAAATCAGCTAGATCTGAACAAGCAATTCCAATGGTTAGATCAATGAATACTTGAGCAATAGTGATCACAATGAAAGACGGTACAGCTTGTAATCTTGTCCACATAAACAACCAAATCGTAACAAATATGATGTTTGTGATGAAGCTGATGTAAAACTTTGTAGATAGAATATTTGTTTGATCACCATTTCGGAATAATGTAGATACTGCATAAATTAACCATAAGAGCGTGTATGTAAAGATGATTCCCCAAATGGAAAACGTTGCACCAACTGGTGTCATCTCCAATGAAAAATGATCGGATGCATTACCAACAGAGCGTGGAAATAGATCAGTAACTCCTTTACCTGCTAAAGCGTTGAAAATCAAATGTATGATATAGGTGATCACTGTTAGTGCGACAATGATAGTCCCTTTATTCTTTGATCCAGCCATCTTGAATTTATCGAAGCCTATAAGACACAAAATCATTATCTTATAATTTTATTTTGTAATATGAGACGCTAAAAAGTGGTACGACATATACGAAAAACAATTTTAAAGCGGATCTCTACTAGGCCAACTCATTCGCGCGATTTCTAAATAAAGGTATTACATTGGCTGAAAGCGACGTCACCTGTCAGATGACGCCACTTTCAACCAATGTATTTGCTTCAATTAGAATTCGTGTGAACAAATTCTGCCTAGTGAAAATCTCCTTCAATGAAGAAATCTCTCGAGACCAACACCCTCCTTACATTTTCAAAAACCAAATTTAGAAACATTTACTTACAGTAGTATCAGTTAGTAGCTAGTAGCTTCAAAAGCTTGTCCCTCTTCAGCAAATGTAAGTTCTATAGGAGTGACTGTGTTTTTATAAACCCTTTGTTAAATGTGTAGATTCAGGCCTGACCTAAAGTCGAGTCTTGTTTATCTCTTCTTCCTAGTGGATAAAAGTTAGTAAGCACTTTTTTATAATTTATCTAAATCATAAAAAGGATGGAGTGTTTTAATTTCATCAAATTGATTTTCTATAATAGTGGATATGATTACAAACTAAAGTAAAAACAACAGAAAACAATCGGTTTGACCATACGTGTCAAAACAAATTGACAGCGTGTTCGTATTTATAGAGGACACAAATGAAATGGGTGTGAATGTTATGCTCTCCTTCCCAGTCACTATATTATTAATTTTTCGTAGTAAACTGTTAGGTGTATTCGTACAGTTAAGTAAATAACGAAGGAGAGTTAAATGGTACGATATTCAATGTTAAGATCTGTTATTAAATCGTTTTGTCTAAAGTTACTCCTGTCGTCGCCAGTCACGTGACGTTCGCCCAAATCCTGGTTAAACGGCGTGAAGGAAAATTTTTAACATCATGCGCTCTCCATATTCATAATTTGGTCTTTTTAACGCTATATATGCTGGGAGTGGGGAAAGGGGGGAGGAGCGAATTCCGCTTCCCTATTACATTTTTTATAGTAACTTCTAAACCACGAAAGCGATGATCCTGAAACTTTATGTGACACATATTGACTAAATTTGAACAACATCATTACTCTAGTAGATCAAAAGATATGGGTCATAACCTAAAACCAGCTATTTTCAAGTGATAAATCCTATGTAAAAATCGATATCATTATTTTACCATAACTTGTGTTAAAGTAATGCTACGAAAATTTGTGAAGTTGCTTAAAATCATAGGATAAATAATTCTGATAAGATTAGTCAAAGTTTCATTGCATTATTTGTTCAAAAGTTATGGAAGGGGATGAAATCCACCCTCCCATCCCGCTTTGAGGAGCCCCAAAAAGCCCCAGCATATATAGGGCTAAGGAAGATCTGCACTTAGCGATTTTGTTCACACGATTTCTAAATGAAGTCTGTTAGGTGTCGTCAATTTCACCCAATGGAATGGCTTCATTTAGATTACGTACGAACGAATTCGCCTACATAGTGGCAGACCGCCTTTATATTAAATATTTAAAAGTTTATATTATTAAAGACAAAGAGAGAAAATTTAATAAACTTTTGCCATCGTTACCCCCTAAAAGTACCAAAAAACGTATTGCTGTTAAAATATTAACATACGGGGGTGACTGTCATAGAGACTAAGTCTCGGATATGAATAACCCTATAGGATCCTGGCTTATAGGGGGGTCTAATAACCTGGGGGGATACAATGTACCACACCCCAATAACTTTCGAACTACTGATCCGTTTTACAATATACTTCAAGCTCTATAATATCCGAAAATGTAATAAAAATTTACATACGTCATCATTTCATGTAGAATGTGAGTATCCAACCGCAGTACCCGTGAAAACCTGACTTGGAAGTTTAGCTAGAACAATTAATTATGTTGTCATATTTGCTAATGATGAATGGTTTTTTAACTTTTACACATAAAAAGCTGTTGCAATGTCTTGTAGACCAAAATAATACTGTACTTAAAGATTTTCTTTTTTTAAATTTGCGGTCCTGAAGGCCAAAACTGATCCTGGGTCCGTTTGAAGAACCTTTTTAGAAACAATTTTTGGTCAGCAGTTTTCAAATATAATAACATGAAAAGTCACTAATTTTAGGCCTAATACGATTAGCGGATCATTAGTTATACAAAAATTTGTGAGTTGTGGTACAAAGGACCCCCTCCCCAGGGGTAAATATGGTTAAACATAGTTCAAAAAGATAGGTGTATATCCAGGAGATTGAGAGATATAACCATTGCTATATCTGACCTATTTTACAACGTGAAACACTTGCCAAAGGGTAATATAATATCTGGGACGTATTTAGTATTTAAGATTTAAGAAACATGTAAAGGTTGATGTTCACTGTAGGCAAAAACTTCGCTGTGAAAGTCAAAATAAGACATTTCATCTGTAAAAAATGACGACATTTCATTGGTAAAACATGACATAATTCAATTTATTTTCCATGAAAAAACATCATATTATGACCAACTTAACAATATGTTCTTCATAGAGACTCTAGCTGAATTCGTTCACATGAATTCTAATGGAAGCCATTACATTGGTTTAAAGCGAAGTCACCTGACTTTCAACCATTCTAAATTGTTTTCGCGGCAAATCTGATGAAGAAAACAACGATTCAACTGTGCGGAATTGGTTTATTTTTTGACGATTATGATCAAGGTCGACTTTATTCTATTTCAAACTAGACTTTACAGATTGAAGTTTGATATAATCGATGATTCGGTAGACTATAGTAAGTTTTCCAAGAAGAACGAACGAATATTTTCATCGCAGATCAGGTCAACTCGTCGGAAAGTAAACGAAGCTATTTATCTCACTTAGTGAATATTTGGGGACATTCTTGCTTGAAAACGGAGCATTGGTGATGATCGTAGACGGTGTAAGCGTTCCACTGAACTGAGCACGCTTCTTGTGAAGAGGCAGGCAGCATGTGGCATTTTTATAATGATACCTACTATAGATAAGGTAGATGATAGATGGACTTTATGATCTACTTATCATCAAAAAATCATCAGAAGTACCACGTGTTTCCTAATTAGATAAATGTAAACAATCTCGAATATGAAGATTTCATGTACTATAAACACCAAATTATTTTGTTTCTGATTTCGTGCCTAGTCGATTTAAATTCCGCCTAGTTGACCTGATTTCCGCTTAGTAGTCCTAAATACTCAACATATTTCCGTCTAGTCGACCTGACTTCCGCCAAGTCGACTTGATTTACGACTATAGTCAACCTGATTTTGCGGCCGATATAACTTCCTAACAAACAAACAATAACAAAAACGATAACATGCTTTTCTAAATTTTACAAGATTTACAAAATAATAAGTCAATATCATAGATATATGGTCAATATATAACATTAAAATAAAGAAAAGAATATGATTATACAGTTGTTGTTAATGATATTCGTCTGTTATTATTTATAACTGTTATTCCAAAGCTAATGGTCTTCCGGAAATTTAGCTTATTAGACACACGACGTCAGATAAACGTCAAAACAACGTCAGAACAACGTCAAAGTAACATATCTCCGACATCGTGAGAAATTTTTGAGGATTGTTTCTTTCCGAAACGATATAAGCCATGCTCGCTATAAGAGCAAACAATCTTTGTGCTGGATTAAGCATCGATTTAGGTCATAAAATCTGAATCCATTCTCATAAATATCTCCTCCACAGTGATTATTTGATATTATTGCTAGCAATGTAATATAGTCTATTGTCGGCTGTTTTTGTACTTCACAACAGTGTCTATAAGATGATTATTCATTTTAATGATTTACGGTTCCATTTCTTATATATTATATATTTTGTTATATATTATAACCAATAGTACCAGGCTACAATCCCGGAAATAAAATATGAGACATTTTACAAATTTGGAAGTCCAATACACGCCACAAGTAAAACCAAAGAAGTCCCTGAAGGTTTATCTCAGGTAGACTTAAGATCATTTGCAAACTTGGCGAATTATGTTGTTCCCGGCAGCCTAGTACCCATGCTTGTGGAACAAATTCGGATTTTCGTGCCATTCGTGTTGCTACTCAAAATTATAGACTTTTTCTTTAAGTTAAAATTTTAACTTTTTGCTAAAAATTTCACGTTGTCTACATGCATTATTTTGCGGGATTGTAGGTGCTTTTCTTACCACGTAAAACAATGATTACAATTCGTATTACAAATAATATAATTGTTGTAATCAACAAGGCCAAGGTTAAACCGGCAACAGCTTCGCTCTTTTGCCAAACACCTGCGATGATTCCACTAAGCGCATAAATCAATGCAATGTAAGCGGTAACTGTGTACTTGGTGAACCTTTCTATAACAAAGCTTTCCGCAACAAACCACGTTAAAAGGAGTACCCCAAGGAGTGATAATGAAATCAACGAAGCAGTTTCCGTTGATGCGCCAAGCTCGTACGAAAGAACAATAGCGGTATTAATCAAAGTTGCAACCGTGGTCCATGTACCATAAAACAACAAACCATTCTGTACTAAAATTCGTTGGCACCAAACATCAATCTTATTCGATTCAGATGGCTGATGTGTAGCTTCAAAATCAGCTAGATCTGAACAAGCAATTCCAATGGTTAGATCGATAAATACTTGAGCAATAACGATCACAATGAAAGATGGTACAACTTGTAATCTTGTCCACACAAACAACCAAATCGTAACAAATGTGATGTTTGTGATGAAGCTGATGTAGAACTTTGTGGACAGAATATTTGTTTGATCACCAGTTCGGAATAACGTAGATATCGCATAACTTAACCAAATGAGCGTGTGTGTAAAGATGATTCCCCAAATGGAAAACGTTGCACCAACTGGTGTTATCTCCAATGGAAAATACCTTGATGCATTACCAACAGAGCGTGGAAATAGAGAATTAGGTGCTTTACCTGCTAATGCGTTGAAAATCAAATGTATGATATAGGCGATCACTGTTAGTGCGACAATGATAGTCTCTTTTTTCTTTGATCCAGCCATCTTGAACTTACTGAAGCCTATAAGACACAAAATCATCATCTCAAAATCTTATTTTATAAGATGAGAGGCTAAAAAGTGGTGCGACATATACGGAATACAATTTAAAGGCGGGTCTCCAATAGGCCAACTTGTTTACGCGAATTCTAAATGAAGCCATTACATTGGTTGAAAACGGCGTCACCTTTCAGGTAACGCCACTTTCAATCGATGTAATAGCTTCGTTTAAAATTCGTGCGAACGAATTTGCCTAGTGGAGATCTGCCTTTAGAAGCTATCATGTTCCACGGTTTCATACTTCCCTGAAAATTCTCTTAATTAAATCACACCTACGTAAGAGTGTGGTTTGTTGGTTTAGCCTTTTGTCGCGGCGGGGGCGGTGGTCGCTGTCAGAACATTTTTATTTCACTGGATTTACGACCAGCGCTAAATAGGACACAATTTTTTTAAAAAACTGATCAGGGTGTTATAACATATTGTAAATGTTAATAAGTTGTAAACAATAAATCTTTTTAAAAACAACTTCTTCTTCTTACACATTTTTTTATAAATTAAGAAAGTTTTGATTGATCTTTTTCAATTAACTTGTCGCCGCTTTTAACACATTCTATCATGCTGTGATTGTGGTACCCCCATGAATTAGCGCCTTTGAAAACACAAGTGTGTAGCTGAAGGCTGGAAGAGGAGAGTTTTTGATTTGTTGTTAGTTGTGTTTGTTTGGTAGGTTCCGTGTCTGTTGTGTATTGTTATGTACCGTACTGTGGTATGTACAGCTTTATTTTTTCCACAAGGGCTCTTGTACAAACCATATGTACAAAACTATAGTCTAAAGCTAAAAAGAAAAGAATATATTTTTTTTCTTCACAAATTCTTTCTTGCTGTCTGTATTAGTTGTTTATCTAATGTAGAGTAGAAGTTCGTGCAGTGCCCTGGTTTTAGAGCCTGCTATGATTTCTATGCTCTGAAATTCACAGCAGAGAACCTTTTGGGATCCTTTTTTTAAGAGTGCGGTAATCGATTAGTGATTTATTTTCGATTGGTATTCGATTTGTAAATTTTTATAACAATCGTTTGATAACGATTTGTAAAATTTGATAATCGCATTCATTTCGCGAGGGAAGGGTGTGTGGATTTAACAAAAATGACTCCCGAGACTTTTCGTAAATTGGTATGTGTTGGTTTTTTCGCATTACTAATGTTTCACTTGTGCATTCGAAACTTCGATACTTCGCCAAAATTCTTAAAATGTCTCATGATATATGCACATAGTTATAGAATGATTTGAGCAGTTAGCCGCAAAAGTCTACAGATATGCAACCAAATCTTTCCCACACGATGAATAATAACTCTCATTTTGAGCATTAATTAAACGTTAATTAAACTCCAGTTAATAGAGTACCATGATTACAAATATTGACGAGAATTTTAAAATTGTTACAACTATCTTTATAGATAATCGATCTTGCAAGGAGAAACTTAAAACTATATATCAATTCCACAGACGTGAAAAAAATGTGAGTCATAATTTTTTACATTTTATATTCGCTACTGTTTTGTTTCTTCCAGCAGTGACGATACCTATAGAACTCGGGGTCGTAAATGTTACCATTATATGAATATTTTTTATGACAATAGCTTACTGAATACATTATGTCACTATATATCGACGCCATATATGGCAATGCACAGTTCATATATGGTAATACACAGTTCATATATGGCAATGCACAGTCCATATATGGTAATGCACAATTCATATATGGTAATGTATAGGCCATAGATGGCAATACACAGTTCATATATGGCAATGCACAGTTAATATATGGCAACGCAAAATCCGGGAAATATACTTATTCGGTATATGCTTTAACGAAGCCGACATTGTTGCATAATACGTTGCATAAGATGTTGGCTTCATTTGACATGGATGTTGCATGTTATGTTTCATTTCATGTCGCACAAATGTTACATGAAATGTCGCCTTCGTTTGACCTGCGCTTTAATCTCTAGGTTCGAAGTGTTGGAAATGACCGAATTTGATGATGAACTTATCACGCTTGAAGAATTTAACTCAATGAATACTGCTGGTATTTCAGAATATATGAACAGATTGAGAGAAGAAAATCCGCGTTTCCGAGACAGATTTAGTGAACAAATCTGGCTGAAACAAGGAGATCAGTCTGACCTTATAATGAAAGGATTAAGAGAAAAGTAAGTACCCTATACAACTTTTTACAATAACTTCCAGTCACTGCAGAAAAAGGAATTTCTTCTATTGTAACAAGTTCTACTTTAAGAAACAAACGCCTCGCTTTAATTGTATTGTGGTCTACATATTGCTTCATAGTTCATTGTTCATTGCAAAAAGTTAGATACACGCGATGAGTTAGGGGCGGCAAAATACGGGCTGTTTTATTCTGGGCGAATTTCCACTAAAGCGATTCGTACGAATTGATAAAGTTAATAAATGAAGTAATTGCATTTGTTGAAAGTGACGTTACCTACGCACGAAAGAATTCGCCTAGCAAGAATGCGTGTTTTGACATTGCTTCTACATTGCAAGTAGAATGGAGGTAATAATAAATAATTACTACCCCCTGGAAACTCTGATGAACGTTGTATGTGCACAACGTCCATCAGAGTTTCCAGGGGGTAGTAATTATTCATTTGGAATGGAGATGTTGAGTGCATCGTCAAGCTTTCCGTATTCAACAGTCTTCACGCTAGCTGTAAGAAACATCCAACCCTTCCGACAGGGGACGTCTAATCAACGTTGGTTGTTGTGACGTTGTGACGTTGTTGTGAAGTTGTTTTTTTATGTTAGTCATCACATACTAGCTTGGAAATTCTCTCTCTGCTTTGGTTCTATTCTAATGCAAATTCAGTATCATGGTCAAAACGCAGAAAAATAAAAAGTATTAGCCACTGATTGGTCAAAATACAGAAAAATAAACAAACACTAGCTATAGAATAAGATCTCGTACATCATATGACGTACATAGGCTGTAATTGTTGCTTTTTGATTTAATTAACATGTGTATTTCTTTATTTAGAATTATAAAATTAACTAATCTTCCGCGTTACATCGTCGAAGGTGGTGAACCGTTACAGGTATTGAAATATCAACCATTTGGTCATTATCATGCTCATTTTGATGGACAAGATGCAAAAGATTATCCTAATTTTAAATGCTGTCACATTGACTTAGAATCACAACCGTTAAATTGCAGGCTATGCAGGTACGATAAAGTATAGAGAAAACAGCACTGAATGTTGATTTCTACTAGGCGGAAAAATATGCCTGAAAGTTAAAAGAAGACATTCTATCGGTAGAAATTGACATCAATGTATATAAAGTGAAATCACATGTCCACACGACATGTGATGTCACTTTATAAACATTGATGCCAATTTCTAGCAATTGAATGTCTTCTTTTGGCATTCGCATATAATTTTCCGCCTAGTGGAAATCAACCCCGAGTCATCGAAGACGCTGATCTATTGGCAGCTTTGTTCATATAACACTCTTCTGCCGATATGTTGGAAGCTCGGTTCATATGACACTCTTCTTCCCATCCATTGGAAGCTCGTTCATTTGACCCCCTTCTGCCAATCTATTGTAAGTTCGTTCATATGACACTCTTCTGCGTAATTTCATTTTTGTGGAATTTGAGCAAATTTGATTTTATTGACTTGTGAAGTTGACTGGGGGTAATATTATGAAGAAATGTTTATGTCAGCACTAGGAAGAAAACCTAACCACTTAGACGCCCCCTTAAATAAACGCCCCTCCCCCCCTCCTTAAATTCACCTTTATTGTATATCCCCAGCCGACAAAATCCTGTTCAGAGTCAGCAAAATAACTTTAGAACAATGTTTACAGAACGTTGTTCTAACGTTATTTTCCTGACTTTGAACAGGTTTCTGCCGGCTGGGTCGCATAGTCTGAATACGTAAATTCACTTATATGGATTTTGTATTATCATACTGAACCCAGTGGTTGTTGAAATAAGAGCAAATAATCATTGCGGAGGACTGATTTTTGAACATAGCTCCAGGTTTAATATGGATTATGTATTATCATATGTAATATCATAAAGGTGAATGTACACTAGGCGAAATATTTCTCGCCAAAAGAAGACAGTCCATTGGTAGAAATTTACCTCACACGATGCATAAAGATGGGGGCCAAGCTACATGAAAGGTCTTACAGTTAATAGGTTTTCTTCCTATTGCTGATATAATAGTTTAATAGTCTGAAGCTACGCTCAAAAATCACTCCCCCACAGTGATTATTTGTTCTTATTGCGACCACTGGGACTGTATTCGGCAGTCCTTCATAAGGACTAGTTTCTACTTCACCCATTTTGTCACTTTTCAGATTCATAACTATATTATATTATTTAAATGATGTTGAAGAAGGAGGGGAAACTGCATTCCCAGTTGCTGATGATTCTAAATACGATCACGAGGTATAAATACAGACCTGTTTATAAATACATGAAAACAAAGCTTTATGGCTGCTCAAAGTAGAAACTTGTTGCAATACAATAATAACTTTCATTTTGCGGATTTATTTAACATTTTTTAGCCTGAGCTCCAGTCTCAAACTACAACAAGTAGTACTTGTCAGTTTGGGACTGGAGCTCAGGATAACATTTTTGTGACGCTATTAGAATTTAAGCCTATGGGCTTAAAGTGGTTCAAATGCAAATTTTGAGTCTGCTAAATCGCGTGCCTCATGTGACCGTGTGCTCTACATGGTCAGGTAATTTCAGTTTCAAATACCAAATTTTAATCAAAAACGTATAACAGGCCAAAAACCCTCGAAATAGATTAGTAGATTTCTGGTTTGCAGAATGTATACGGGGCACGTAAGGCACGCGAGCACATAGGACACGTAACGTAAGGTACGCGGGCACGTGGAGCACGTGAGGCACGCGACTTTGCAGACTCGCAAATTTTGGTGGGCTTATACGTGGGTGGACTTATACATTGGTGGGCTTAAGTTTCGTGTTCAGAGAAAGGGCTGGGCTTATACAAATAAATCAAAAGAAACACAATTATAAACCATAAGTGACGTCATCTTTTATAAACACAAGAAACATGTACGATGTATAATCGTCATTAATCAGCGTCAGAAATGACACTGAAGGATGAGGATTCACCAGCATCATCATAATTTTGTAAGCGCAGTGGTTACCCAGTGGGCAAAAATACGCTGTAGATATATAGTCAAATAACAATTATTTTTGTCTGATTAAACAAATAGCAATACAGTATCTTTCATGAGTAAAATGCCTCTAATCATAGGTCAATAGATCTATTCACCAATATGCACAAAAACAAAGTTATTGCAATGCAACAAGTTTCTACTTTGAACAACCATGTTGTTTTCATGTTTTCATGTATTTGTGAATAAACAATGGTCTTTCACTCCGTACCCGCAAGTAAGGTCAAAATTACCATAGCCTACCGCTGTGTTTGAAATAAATGTGAACAATCACAGTGGAAGAGGGATTTTTGAGCATTGCTTTAGAATTACTAGACTTGAGCAATGCTCAAAAAGTACTCATCCACAGTGATTATTTGCTACCGACAAGATTCTCAAGTTCACAAATATATTTTTTAGATTTAGTGATTAAAATTAGAGTAAATTATCACTGCGGATGAGTGATTTTTGAACATAGCTTTTCAGTCAGAAGTTATGCTCATAAATCGTTCCTCCATAATGATTATTTGCTTGGAGCACTGCGATTAAGATTTTCTTTTCTTTAGGAATTTCGTAAACGAAAAGTAGAAGATTATTACAACCTAAGCAAATTTTGCAAAAACGCAAGTCTTGTTGTGACACCTAAGAAAGGTAAAGCTGTCATGTGGTACAACCATTATTTGGATAAAGATGGGTGGTTAGGTACGTATAGTGATCGGATATTTTTAAGCTGTCAGATATCAACTGTGAAGGAGTGTCGTTGATTATTTCAGCTTTGTAAATGAAATAAAACAATCCTCCACAGGTGATGTTTTGACAGTTATTACCAGTTTTGTATTTATAGTTTATTGCAATGAACTTATAGTGTTTGTTGTATTCAAATACAGTGATTACGTTCTCTTCTTTCGAGCACTGAACAGTCGGCCCTATATGTTGATGATGAACATTCGTGTTTGAAAGATGTCTTTTATGACCATCACAGTAGGTTCAAAACTTGTTCAAAGTCAGCAGTAAAGACGCTAGAACAACGTCAAACGACTTTGCTAGGGCTTCAGGCCACAGGGTTTTTTCCTGGTCTCTGTACTTAGCGATTTAGTCTGGATGAATAAACCTTCGTCGTAGTAGATCCAGGCTAGTATTGTTGAGATCGCCTCCAAATGTATCCTGAATTGTGCCAGGCATTTTATTGTGAGAAAGTTCATGAAGAAGCAGAATATTTTGCAAATGAACCATATCCGATAAATTTCATCAAGATTGACCTATTCTGATTCGTATGACGCAGTGCAAAGAGTAATGGAATTTCACAATCCTTTGTAAAAAAATAATAACACATAACTCATAACCTTTTGAGAGTTGTTTAATATAGTTTGAAATGTATAGTATTTTTTTCTGAATCCAAGCTGTTGATTATATAGAACCTTATTAGCATCAAAAAAACTATAAATCCGTTTATAAATGAGTTTCTCGAAAATCTTATCAATATTAGACAAAAGAGAAAAAGGTCGAAAGTTATGTTTAGTCCAACCATGAGCAAGGTCTGACCAAACACTAAACACATCAATAAGATAAAAACAGATATCTAGTGATTAGTCTACAATCTTGGACATTAATATAGAGACTTTTTTCAAATTTCGACGAGTAATACACGCCACAAGCAAGAAAAAAACGCGGAATACGACCACAGCAAGTCCCCTGAGATTTATCTCAGGGATTTATCTTGTCTCGACTTAAAGACTTAGGAGCCTAGGATCTTAGGAATTTTTGTAAACTCGACAAATTTTGTTACTTCTAGCAGCCTAGTACCCAGGCTTTTAGAAAAAATTCGGATTTTCGCACCATTCGTCTTGCTAATCAAAATTAATGACTTTTTCTCCACGTTGAAATTTCAAAACTTTGCAAATATTTCACTTTGTCCACAGTATATTTGTCCAAGATTGTAACTATGAGCACGGTCTGACCAAACACTAAACATTAATAAATGAAACCAACATTAATATATCTCGAGTCCAGTCCAACCATGAGCACAGTCTTACTGAACACTAGATATAAACAAGTGGGAGATTGGATTCGAATTTCTAGTCACTCTGTGAGCACAGACAAACACAGAGAAATAAATATGAAATGTAAATAGCGTATATTGTGGTGTATGTAACAAACAAAAAATGGCTATACATAGCCAGAGAAAGCATAGAATTGAACAGAAAAATCGCTTACCAACTTAGCTAGGAGAAGTGATGTATGAGAGATATACTCAAACTTCTAGAAATATTAACATGTATAATATATATATTATAAAATAGTCACAAGAAAGAGTCTTGTGACTATGGTTAGAATAAACATTCGTTATATAACTTAATGTTATATATTATATAACTTACAAAACTTATTTTTGCAGCGTCGACAAATTAAAATAAACCAATCAAAATCATTTATTTAGTTTGATTGACACCAATTTATGGTTCGATGAATTTATCAAATGGCTTTATTTGTAAAAACATTTTTGCAACTGCTTGAAAAAGTCTATTTTATATTATATAATAATAGTTTTATATTAATAATAAAATAAAACTTTAAATGCTAAAGGCCGAGATACATTGTAAAAATGTAAAATTAGAGGAAATTTATGATACATGAAAGAAATATGTAAGGTTAAAGATACACCATAAGAATATAAAATAGATAAACGTCTAGAAACACGAGGTGAATATAACAAAGGCTTAGTTACATTCGGAAATATTGTAAGGTTCTAGATACACTAAGTTATTTCATTTAAGAATTTTGTTTTTATAACTTAATCCTATTCAGACCGGGCTTTTTGGGACTCTAACTTTTGATAAAACCATGTTGTCATGTAGTGTTAAAACTTTCCAGAAAGTTAGGTCGACCCTTAATTAATATTTTAAAAAATATTTTTTTGATGACGTAATTACTTACTCACAATAACGTCATAAAGGAAAAACAGGTGGCACAGAAAAAAAATATTTGGGTGAATTTTTTTTCTTTCCAAACTATATTGCTACTAACATTGTGAAATTGTAGTGGACAACAAAGATAATGTTGTAAATATAAAACGACACGTTCATGTATTTATTTGTAAGCTTTCGCTCGCTTCAAGCGAGCAAGATCACGCTGATTTTTCACAGTTTTGTTAGAGTTTATAAGTAAAAATATTACAACAGAATCATTAACAAAAACAATGAAAAAATGACGTGTTTAAAATAAAAAAGCTCTAAGGGCATAGATTTGATACACCTATTGGGAATAGGACGATCACGCTCAATTAAAAGAATCTCCATCAACGCGTGTTTAAAATCGTTAGACTCACGTGCTAGCACAGAAAAGTTATCAAATTGTGCTTTCCAGTTAAAGCTAAAATACCAAGGTACTCGGATAAAACGAAAATCGGACATTTACGCGCGAATCAATACTTTCTTCACGTTTATGTTCTCTCAGGGTTTTTTTTCTCTCCCATTGTCTCGAGTTAGACGGGAGACAACTCGTAGCAAAATTTTAATTATTTATGTCTTTAGTACTAAGACACAGACCTGTTTATGTCAGCAACAATGACGTTAAGCGACGTTAAAAACTCTTTTCTAGCGTCTATACTGCGGACAGCGGACAGGTTTTTTCCCACTAGATATATACAATGCTCAAATGAGAAAAATATTAACTGTGTAGGAGGGATCATCAAAATCACTTCTCCACACTATTTCAGCATTGTTAATCTTTTTTTCCAACTTAGTTCCCAGGGCTTCTTACTTTTTCGAAAAACTGAAGAGCGGCACTTTGCCGCTCTTCCGTATTTCTGAAAGGCAAGAAGCCCTGGGAACGAGGTTGATTTTTTATTCTTTATATTTCATGTTTTTAATTTCAGGTGACATGGATTATTATGGACTGCATGGAGGATGTGATATAATCAAAGGTACGAAATGGATGGCAAATAATTGGTTAACTGCACCACCAGCTGATGCAGCACATTTGAACAGTTTATATTATAAATTAGAAGCATTGGACGCATTTTAATTAGCCATCAATTAGCATGACAACTTCTACCAATGGAATGTCTTCTTTTGGCTTTCGTGCAGAAGTTTCCCGCCTAATGGAAATCAACATTTATACTTACATTAGGCGCCAACTTTATTAGCTTTTCAAATATGGCAACTTTTCAGTGGGTATACAACATCGAATCAACATCGAAACGTTGTAATCGTTCGCAGTAAAGACGCTAACGTTTTTAGCTGTTCTAGCATCTTTACTGTGAAGTTTGAAGTGTATACCCACTGGAGTTGAAAGCATTTATAATGAGCATGAAACGCCTAGTCATTCTAAGAATTGAAAGGACATTTTGACACTGATTTTAACTTGAGGTTCCAGTAAATGAGAGTCGAGTATATGTTAAAGGTGCAAAATCACCCTATTTTGGACAAACGTTTATATACATGACATGAAAGCTTAACAAGTCAGTTACACATTCTGAAAATTCGGTTCCCTAATGACAATTATTTGTGGAGATATGAGTGATTAAAGTTTTGTATTTTTTATACTAACTGTGTGCCAGCCATATTGTTTGGCAAAACTTCAGTGATTATATGCATAATTACATAAAGTTGTAGCTAGCATTTGGTAAATTAATTCTTTATTTAACCCACTCCCTGTTATTTATAAATGCTCAAATCTTCAGGGCTTGATCAGCAATTGTCAAACATGAACTTGACATCAATTTTAGAATTTTGACAAAGTAGGGTGATTATGCGACTTTAAGTATATACGGAGAAAACACCCCTCCCTGAGGTCACATGAGGTCAATAGTATTATAATCTCAGTTTACTATTGAAATATCATGCAAATCATATGAACTAATGTTACATAATATATTACATTATATATTACATAACATTATATTCTTCATTTGAAACACACTATCAAAGCACGGTAAGTGAGCAAAAAACTGTTCAAGGTCAGCTGTAAAAAAGCTCTACGACAACATTGAAAACTGCTATATAGAAACGCTTTAGACATAGTATTTGTTGTCACAAGAAATATTTAAAGTTAGAATAAAATGTTGTTTATCACCCCATCTGACTATGATAAAAATGTTATACTGTAGGTAGTAACCTACCATACCACAACCTATCACACCCACCCAGCTGCACGAATGCACTCAGTCAGCAGCCTGACAGACGAAACCTCTGTACGAGTTATATATTAGTCTGAAGACGATTAGTGACCTTGTGCACCTACCCTAAGTTCGAACGTTCGATATGACGTTCGAATATAAACTTTGCAGTAGCCACTTCAATCGGCAAAAGCCTGTTCAAAGTCAGCAAGTTGACGTTAGAACAATGTTCACAAAACATTGTTTTAACGTTATTTTGTTTTTGCCCGCTGAGTTGAAGCTATGCTCAACCTCTCTCTTCTCCGCAACGAACAACTGTGGAGTATTTGATAGCCTGAATCAATGCTCAAAAATACACTTTCCCGCAGTGGTAATTTATTCGTTTTTTAAAACGAAGTTTTGTACAAACCAAAAAAGAAAAAAAAAAGACAGCTTTCAGAAAACCACGACTCTGATTCAAATGTCTTTAAAGACAACTCTAACTCTATCCAGGCCATCGTGAGTAATAACGTCATCAAAAAAATTATTTTGCTAAAATGATAATTAAGTGTTCATCTAACTTTCTGGAAAGTTACAACACTACATACAGCATGGTTCCATCAAAAGTTATGGAAGGAGGCGGCTATTCAGAGCCCCAAAAAGCCCGGCCTGAATAGGGTTAAGACATCGGGTCGTACAGCCTGTCTTTAAAAATACCACTTTGAGTATTTTGAGTATAACATTTCTTGTTTTAAGATTCGTATTCTGGGGCTGCACTTTGAGAATTTTTTTACTCATTTTAAGAATTAATTTTTCTCACCAAGAACAAAATTTCTTATTTTCTTATTTTAAGCAACTGTTTGCTAAACATGCTAGAACCATTCTTGGTAAGAACTATACTTTTTTGCTGTATGGGAATATATGTTTAATAGACATACGATTTCGATTATCCATATATGACAAAGCGCAGTCTATACGAGATAAAGGGACCGTATTTGGTAGTGCTTTATAAAAGTTATATGTAAATCAAATTCCGTGTGACACGTGACGTTTTTTTCTAACGTCAAAACGACGTCTTTTTACATTGAATAACGTCACATGTCCATTGGGATTAATTTATTGTTAAAATTTACGTTATGGAAATATTAAAGTGTCTGTTTAATTGTCCGATTGTTTCGTTTCTTATGTGAAAACTCTCATTAAAAATCTTCAATATCGTTTTGTCCTTGGTCAGAAGACACGGTAACAATAGGCGAAGGATATACGAAGGATATACGTTTTGAGAGATGACATGACCCAGTGAGCACACGACGTCGTAAAAACGTCATGTGCTGCGGCAGGATGCATTCTGGACTTCTTTATATCAAATACATTAATGTATGGATTTCTCTGTAACACCCACTGTAATATTATTTTTGGTGTAGCACTCACATGATGTCTCCTTTAGATTTTTTGCTGTAGCACTAGCTATGATCGTTTAAATGATTACGACAATACAACATGCTCCCTTAACATACCTAACATGTTTATCCAGAATTATCTTCTGATTGTTTGTCAAAGAGAATCTCAGGCAAACGACGTCGGGTCAGCAACAGCGTCAAAACAACGTACTTCGTGAACCTGTAGGAAGGGACTGATTTGGTACATCTATTTTGCTCTTATCCAATAATTTACAATCCACTTCTTTCCATTGATGACGTCACAACCTCCATGCATTGAATAACGGTCAAGTTTTCCTAAGATTACAAGTAGTTAAGTGATAGACTAAGCTCGTGGACACCTTCTAAACATTTACGTTATTTTTGTTAAATTGGTCTAGTTAAGTTCAAACTTGGTGACTTTTTATATAATTCTATTTGACATCTTTTGGCCAAATTTCTAAGCTATATCTGATGAAGAAGTTGAGATAAAGGCTATATTCTGAACTACCTAGAGCAAATTTCTGTTATCAAAATTGCTTTTTTAAAAAGTATTTGCTCATCTTCTGCATTAAGATAATTTCCAAACAGGGGTAGATAAAAAAATAGGCAATATTTTTTTATGTTTTTTAATAAGACATATGATGGGCTCACGCCGCACCCCCTCCCCTCCCCTAGTCTCTCAGAGCCTCAAAGAGCCTACAATCTCCCACAAAAGTCTTTGAGACAAAAAGAAATTTGAGCAGAAATATGGAATTCAACTAAGACGAAAAGCCTCAAAATCTAACTAGCTAGTGAAACAGCATGGAAATTTGAATTTGTCCACAGAGCCTGTGTACTAGGCTTCTAGAAACAACAAAAAATTTCAATTTTCCAATTCGAGAGGTCATTTTAATTAGTTACCTTTCACTTGTGGTGTATATTGCTTGTTAAAATTCGTAGAGATTGTAAATGTAGGCCTAATTGGGTTAAATTGCATTTGGAAAGGAAATTTGTAACTTTCTATTCTATTCTTTCTATTCTATTACTACTTATGGTGGAGGGAATCGTTTAGTAAAATTTTGTGATATGCCCTGTCCGTTTTCCCAAACTTAAAAATATGAAATGGAACTGCTCCAATTGCACTTTGAAGAATACATACTTTTTGAAAAAATTCGGATTAAAAACACATTGTGTGGAATTTTCCGGCTAATGTAAATCAACCTTTAAATCTATCAAAGAAATTATATTAGGAGATAATTTTGAGATTCTTTCTTAACCCTATTCCTACTATTCCATAATTTTTGACAGGTGCTAAAAAAAAAGTCGCCCCCCCCCAAAAAAAATAAATAAATAAATAAATAAATATATTATTTTTGCTTGAAAAACGTTCTGTGGCAAATTTTGGTGACCAAAATCTTTTTCACTTAAATCATTTTCTTTTTTCGCCACCTGTTTTAAATTGATGAAGTAATCATAATTAATGACGTCATCAAAATAATAAGGTTTATTATGTGGCGATCTAACATTCTGGAAAGTTTTAACACTACGGCATGGTTCTTTCAAAAGTTATGGAGGAGACACCCCCCCTCCAGTATTGAGGAGCTCCCAAAAGACAGAGTATTAATAGGGAGGGTTATAGAGGATTTCCACTTGACGAATTAATTCGCTTGAATTCTAAATGAAGCCATTGCATTGGTTGAAAGCGACGTCGTCTGACAGGTGACGTCACTTTCAACCAATGTAATGGTTTCATTTAGAATTCGAGCGAACGAATTTGCCTAGTGGAAACCCGCTTTAACGGTTACAAAGTTGGGAATAATAACTCAATAATCATTCAGGGTCTTATTTGGTACGAACACAACTATATGACTGTTTGTCAGGGAAACTCATATGACGTAGAGATCTCTTACCAATTTGTCCATCTTTTTGCAGGTGATGGTTGTACCATAATATTGCTCTTCCCAATTTCGGTTTTATAGTTAAAGTCGAATTGTGACAGAAATTTGAAAGATTTGTTAAGTCTGATTCAGCATAAAATACACGTTCCTAAAATAAAAAAAAAGTTTCAACGTTATCCCTGTCGGAATGCGGAATTTTGTTGATATCCTTTAAGCGGAAAGTCGAAAAGAATACATTTCATTGGAAGAATTTGACAATACACGATGTGCGATGTCAATTTCTACCAATTGAATATACCTTCTTTAGATTTTGCCCCGAAACTTCCGCCAAATGGAAACCAACATTTATGTCAACGTCGAAAAGACGTTGTTTTAATACGTCATCGTGTAGACATTCCATGCTGGAAGGTTTTTGGCGGATGGTTTTTCTACTTTAGACTTTAAACTCGGAAACAAGTCGGTTGACAATGTTCTATACATAAGGGTTTATAGTTTCCAAGTGCTAGAATGAAGTCTTAGGAAATGAAACCCGAAATGAGGTCATAATGGTTTAGCGCATGTGTAAGTGAGAACTTAAGTATGCACATTACTTACTTGAGCATGCGCAAAGAGGTACATTTCGGGTGATTTCTGTTTACATGATCACCCGGGGGCGGCG
>JAULBZ010000598.1:0-28771 GCA_032360805.1 Neoturris breviconis
GTTTTATATGAAGTGTATATGCTATCTTTGTATTAATGGTATGCATACATAGCATTCTACCATAGTTACAATATATATTTTTTGTTTATTTGAAACTAAATGGATACTAAAAGCCGATCTCCACTAGGCGAACTCTAAATGAAGCAATTACATTGGTTAAAAGCGACATCACCTGACAGATGACGTCACTTTCAACCAATGTAATGGCTTCATTTAGATTTCACGCGAACGAATTCGCCTATGGATATCAATCTTAATCGGTTGGTGGAAATATATCACCAAAAAAAAACAAACAGTTTCTACGGCATAATTACAAAGTGGAGTAGCTACTGTGTACAATTTGATTGGTTCTTTTGTACAGAAAAACCAATCAATTTGAATTTTTAATAGCTACCATAAAATATATTTGTGCAATCCTAAAAGGTCTTACGATCATTAAATCTATTCGAGAAATACCCTAATAAAGTATCTGGAGATTATTTCAACGAGTTCCCGAAAGGACACAGATTGAACGATCTTATGACATAGTGCACTCTTTTTTTAAGCATCTAAGGTCCAAGTACTGACAGTTGCTTATGATAAATCTAAATTTCAGTAGCTACTATAAGTTGCTTAACAGTTGCCAAATATTTCGATATTTATTCACATTTGAATGAAAGATAACAGAAAGTCCTGATTCTGGGACTTTATACAGGTGTAAATATACTGTACATAGGTTTGTTACGAGACAAAAACAATAACCTAGGATGACCAAACCTTTCAAACTATTACTAATATATGTTTATAACCAAAGTTTTGAACGGTAAATCTCTTTCTTTATTCCTTATTTTGGTTAGAGAATTCGACGGGCAAAAAGAGTGAAAATCGAGCAAGAAATGAGCGAAAAACGGGCGCTAGAGTCAGGTGCGCAGAAATTAGCGGTCCAAAAATTAAAGTGCCTAAAATATGAAGGACGCTCACAACAAAAGGAATAAGGTCGTCGGGACAATGTTGAAACAACGTCAAAAACGATGTTTGATGTTATTTCGACGCTGATCCGACGTCGTGTACCCATTGGGTAAATGATAAGAGTGAAAACGTAAACAACAAATTTTATTACATTTCACTAATTTCGCATTCCACATATGACATACAGGACTACATATATAACATCGAGTGTGTACAGATTACATTTAAACGAAACTCGAAAAAAATCCAATTGCATAAGAGACCGTCTCAAAATTTCAAACTAACTTTTTTGGTAAAGCTAAATCAACTAAAATTGACAAAATTCAACAAAAATGAATCCGTGCAGAAGTGTTTTAGGTCAATGAGCTTGCAATAGATTGGTTTCTTCGGTACGAAGAAACCAATTCATTGCAAGATCATTGACTCAATACTCTCAGTTGATTTTATTTTTTAAGACAGTCCCTAACTATCAATGCGAGAAAATTGATCTACTTCTTCAAGGAATACTTTTTGATTTTACCAACTAAAAGGTTCTTTTTTTGTTACTTACTGTCACTCTCTCATCCTATCGAGTTAACTCGTTGTTGACTGTCGAGTAACAGGATAGACTTTCGTCTGAACTGTCTTTTTACCTGGATTTCGTGAATTAAGTTTATTCTTTTGATTTTCTGGATTAAAATAACTTTTCATTTGTTTATTAGATTCTTTCTTTGCTTTCTGTATATGTTCTGTAAGAGGAACTTTTGACTTTTGTTTTGTTCCACGAGGAGTAGGTCCGTAACCAATGTTTTGAGAGAAACTATTGTGCTCTAATTGTCCATTTCCTGTAGTAACACCTCCCGGATGAGCAATGTTCTCGCTAGTATGTTCTGCATCTCCAGCTCCAATTTGTTCGTCTAGATGGCCCATATCACCACCTGCATTTCCCCATCCTGCAAAACCACTTCCAAATCCTCTTTCATGCTCATCTCCATGCATCCAACCATAATCTGCTACCCAACCATGTCCACCCCATCCTTTTGCACCAAAGCTATCTGGTCCATGCCATGCTCCATAATCTACATCATGTGGACCGCCTACAGCATGTACAGATGGCCCAGCACCATAAACATTAGGTTGTCCCCATGAAAAACCAAATCCATTACCAGAACCGCTATCCCAACCATCATTACCGGTGGCACCATGACCATTTTGATCATTTCCAGACACGTGAAATTTTCTTGATGCATTCTTAGTGTGTGGTTTAGATACCTTAGACCTAAATGATTCAGGCGAGGCGTATTAAGCAATACGTGCTACTACGATTAATCGGGACAGTTTTGTCTATCATATTGTAAATTCGGTTACTACTCGGAAAAATCGATGGAAAAAGTACAAAATTGTTCCGAGTCGTAGCCAATTTTTCAAGATGGTAGACAAAATCTGCACGATTAAGAGATTAACCGTATATTGTTTAAACCTACAAGCACTCACATAAATATTTGAAGCAAGGTAAAATTTGAGCATAAATTCCGAATTTTCACCAAAAGACACAAAAAATCGAATATGTTCCAAGAGCCTAGGTACTAGGCTGCTAGGAACAGCAAAATTTGTCGAGTTTACAAAAAGTCTACTCGGAGAAATCTCAGAGATAAATTTCAAGGGACGTCTAGTGGTCATTTTCAGTATTTACGTTTTACTTGTGGCTTGTATTGCTTGTCGAAATTCAAGAAATGTCTCAAAATTTATGTGATCGGTTGTAGGCTTTGTAACCTAAAGCAATTCTCGAAAAAACTCCTCCACAGCGATTATTTGTTTTTATTTCCAACAGTGCATACCTCAATTTGAGATCTTCTCCGACACCTCTTTTTCTTTCATCTTCATAAACCATATTTTCGACATGCATTAATAACGTCGTTACAATTTTAGATGACGCCACAATACAAATCGATTGAAACGTCTTTAACAAAATACCCTGAAAAAATAAAAGGCATCTTTCAGAAAAATGTCTAGTTATTGAGTATCGATGAGCATAATAATTTTGGGGAAAAATTCAGCATACTGTCCACTATTATTTCAACCTATTCTAACATAGCTTCTTTCGAATAAATTTTTCTTATCTAAAACCGTCGCTTACTTGCAGCAGAGCTTTTCATATACTGTTTCCAGTAGATTGACGGGAAAAACAAAAGCAATTACACTAGAGCCACATTTAACTCTCCCCACCGCTTATTGATTCATATATTTTTACAGTAATTCGGCAAATGTTCTTTTGTGCAGACCAATTTGGTCCGTATGAAATGAAGTGTTAGAAGTAAACGTTTTGCGTAAATGAGATAAGTATGAACGGAAGATTGACAAAATTGCAAGGTAGCATTTTTCTTTATCTCTTGACCATCTGTTACGGCGTCATCAAATGCTTTCCTGATCCAAAATAATTTTTAAAAATTGAGATTTATAACTTTCCTGCCTGAATTAACTTATAATTAGATATTTAGCAACATTTAAAGTTTTTTGACCCTGGGTAGAGATTGCTTGACAAATAAAATGTCAATGTTCAATATTAATTTCTGAAACCGACTCCATTTTTTTAAAATATATTAAGTTATTATATAATGTATACTCCACTGCAGACGCTGTAAGATTTTTTGGCGCGTGTAAGGCTCTACAAATGAGAGTGACATGTCGATAACTTCAAGGAAACGTTGTAAGAGACGGGGTGCCTGCGTTGGGTTTTTTTTACAAATGCGTTTTCCGGAAGAGGGCAACACTCGTTATTAACATATAGGAAAGTTATGATAAAATATGGAAACATACAGGTGGTACAGGGTTCAGACAAGATTATAGAAGTCATTTTCCAGGACTTTCTTTAAAAACATAGTAATTTCCCTGAGTTTTATGCTAAAACATTTACGTCTTTTTCTGAGTACAGTGGGAAATACAGGTTTATCTGGAATTTTTTTCTTGAAAAATAAAACAAAATATCAACTAAATACTCTTTGTTTATAAGTGCGCTGAGACCCAATATTAACACTGAAATATCTAAATCACAGAATTACCATAATGTATATTTTTCCAAATAAAGTAGTTCGTGAGAACACGAAACTTATTGAAAATCATTTTTATAGAGTGACAGAACCATTTTCCCTGAGTTTTCCAGGAATTCTGAAAATTTCAATCAAATTCCCTGAGTTTTCCAGGTTTTCCCTGATTATTGCTAAAAACAGCTAATTTTCCAGGTTCCGTCTGAACCCTGTGGTAGGTAAGAATATACAATCTCGGACAAAAATAATTTTAAGAATCTTGACGAATTCTTGACGCCACAAGTGAGGCATATGAATGTGGTCCCTAGAGATTTATCGGGTAGACTTTAGGATCTTGGGTCTTTTGGCAGTAACTCGACAAATTATGTTGCTGCGTTTAGCAGCCTAGTACCTAGGCTCTTGGAACAAATTCGGATTTTGCGCGGTTTTTATTTTGACAATTAAAATGCAAGGCTTTCTGTCAAGTTGAGATTCCAAATATTTGAAATGTAGCTTCAAGGCGCATAAATTTTCAGCCAATTGGGCTCTAGTTTGAACTGATGTATATAAATTTTAATTCATTTCTGCGGTTCCCGAGATATCAATTGTCACAATTTACTCAACCTTACCCTAACCTGGTCCCCTTTGATGACATCACAAAAAATTAAACATTAATTAAACTTGAAAAACCTATAGAGAAAAACATCTATATATCCTTTTTGAATAATTTTATCAGCTCAATCCAATGACATTAAGTTTTTAAAAATTTCTAATAAAGTTTTAACAGATGATCAAGGGATAAATAAAAACCGTCACCAATTTTTGTCAATATTTTTGCATATTATTATCTCATTTAAGCAAAAAGTTTGCTTCTAACACTTTACTGCATACAAATTGGCCAGCACTAAACAGTAAGATTTTATGCAGACGTTTTAATCGGACTTTCATATTAAGGATGAGGAACGCTAAATGAAGTGAGTAGACAAAATAAATTATATAGTTTTAATAGAGGATGGGTTTATTTAAAGGTGTTAAAATGTGGTAACACAAGATCTAACAACAAAGGTGGCTTCATCTCCACTGTAGCTGCAGAATTAGGACTGAATTGACAAAGCAAGTCTTTTGTATTTTGGTGTTAATCTTTGAAGGTTTATGATTTTCCAAGACCTTACCTGATAATAAGACAAGTTATCAGATGCGAATTTTTGCAGCAATGTTATAATACAATCACTAAAAAAACAAAACAACAATAATCAAAGGTACAGACAGTATTGAAAGTAGCCCACCAAACCAAGTGAGAGAAAAACCTAAGCACATAAATATAATTTGCACATACACATTATACCGTGTTTAAAATTATGTATTTATTAAGATGGCAGAGTTATGGGCTAAATAAACAATTGGAATACATTTTTCGAAATAAAAATAATGTCAGGTCACTGTGGAGGAGAGCAGTGAAATTTAACATCAAGGATAAACACCCAAATTTTACATGGCATTAGGATTTCATGTCCTTATTAAGTTGATTAAATTTCAGTTCAAATAAACAATTGGAACACCATTATCAAGATAAAATTATATCAAATCACTGTCACTCCCCCACAGTGGTTATAAATTGCATGCACATTATACATCATAGCATTATGTGCACACCAAATAAAAAATAGAGAATACACCTATGTTATAGTATTATACTATGTATGCATAGGATGGTTTTTGCTAGCTAGCAAATCCATTTGATATAATATAAGATAGTTTTTTTTAAGTCCATATGTGATTCTGGTCAGATCCTTAATATAAACTGATTCAAAAAAAATTTAAGTCAACAAAAGTCATGAGAAAATCATGAAAAAATCATTTTGGTGAATGTAAATCAAATTTGCAAAAAAAATCGAAATCTCCACTCTTGAAAAAATCCTTTTTTCACCGATACTCGGTCCTTAGTAGACGAAATTGAAAAAAAATTCGCCAGCGGTCTCGTAATATTGCCTATAATGCCATAATCAAATTCCAGGACGGTACCACGCCTTTTCGGTCCATTGAATAGAAAATGCAGTTTGAACTCTTTTCGCCCAAAACTCGGGACCAGGGTGAAAACGAAATTATCTTTGGCAAGCCTTTCTAGAATATTTCCACGCATGCTGGTACCGAATTTTTACATAAAAATTAAAACATTACATCATACTAAAATAACATACCTGTGTGATTCATTCAAGGTCAATAAAATTTTCAAAATGCTCATAGCTAGAAAAGATAAATAAACTATACTTTTTTCTCAGATTAATGTTAAAAAGGCGTAGTTTTAAAGATAGTAACTTGCTCTTCCATCAAAGAACTTTCGTACAATAACAAACCTTGTATCGTATTGTATTATTCACACTTTATAGATAAAACCTAATTCTGTACATTTGATAATGCTGGCAGTATGTCGGCGTCGTTTAAGCGTGATATACTGTAATGTATCGTTTTTCTTTCTTTATTTTTACCTGAATTTGTTTTATTTCATTTAATCTAGAATCACTTACCTAGTTTTCGTATAGCAGCAGGTTCTCCTTTTTCTCTAACTTGATCACAAACTAGAATACAACTTAAAACTTTCCCCAACAGTATTTTCATGGATCTAAATATAGCATAAGAGGTTATTGTATGAAGACATCTAAAGTACTTATAAATATGTAGATAACTATTAGACGTTAAAAAATCTCATAGTCAAGATACCCAAATTTACCACTCTATTTTCTTCTCATTTATGCACATACAATTCTGAATTTTGACTGAACATGTAAAGATCAAAACATAATTGAAAAGATGAGTGAGAGCTCAGCTATACACTGTACTAGAAACAATTTCTTCCATTCGAATTTTGGAGATCTTAACGTACATACTTTCTCATGATGATGGATGTTACTGACTCGCTTTAAACCTTTTGCTTTCACGGATTAAATTAATTAATAAATTAATTAAATTAATTAAGAAGGACTTACCTTGAAACTTCTTCTTTTGATCGTGTCTGTTGCAGTAGTTTCAAAATGAAATTTAGAACCTGAACAAAAATATATATTATCAAATTCACGTTCAATTTTTACATATAAATACTTGCATGAATTGTAAATTCTTATGTGATTCAAATATGTCACCAAATACTATTGATTGCTGGTCAACTGCGCATAATAACTATCTCAGGTAAGCAGCCATACTCAATCAAAAATCAATGTAACTTACGGCAGCTAACTGCTTTGGTGGTTGAGGAAGGTATAGGAAATTGTCTTTCAGATGTTCCAACACCATTTGTCTATATTCACTATATATAATAGAAACGTTAATAAGAGTATATATTTTCACGGGTATAAATTTTCGCGGATTTGGAGCTTCAATTCGCGAAAATTAGTACCCGTGAAATGTTTGAAAATGTGACCCATCCGTGATCGCAAATCCGCAAATCGCAAATGAAACATTGCCGAGAAATATGTGGTATCTTGCACTACTTGGAAAATCCACACAGACATGTTTAATAGTACATAGTGCAGTAATCACAAGCTCCCCAAATACATACCTGGATAAGTTTGTTGGTTGTTCCACACAAGATTCTTCCATCGATACCTATATCGAATAAAAGTGAAAGACAATCAATAGTACAGGTTAATGGGGAAACACTTTGTGCAAACCAAATATATTCCTAATGGAAATCCACCATCATTACGTAAAAAACTATTGAATGGTGAGCTATACAACACCATATGTGGCACTCTTTCACGCTGCGAGGTATACCTTAATAACAATTTATTCCTGAAATAAAGTAAGAACGAACACCTAATACGCAAAGAAAACAGAGAACAATTAATCTATGAACCAAGAATAGATCGTTTAAATAGTGAAATACGGAAGTATACGAACCAAAAACGGATCCTTTAACGTTCGATTTAAATAAGAACGAATGCACGAATCAGTAAAATGTTTTCCATGTATTTCTTTAATTTTGCGTACAACAAATCCATCTTTTTTGAAATCCAAGGTAGTTAAACCATGGATGAACTGAAAGTAAAGTAGAATAATAAACAAGCATTGACGAAATAAGAGCAAATAATCACCGTGGAGGAGTGTATAGCTTCTTGCTACAAAGAAATTTCTCCTTCACAGCGATTATTTAATCTTACTTTGAACAATGATGACTACGTATTAGGATGACGAACACTTTCATATTTTCCCCCGAATTTTTTATCCCTGACTAATAATTTTATACAATTACTTTTTCTCAGATCAAAACATTTTGCCGGATTTTTTCTTCAACCAAATAGCAATAATACGCATTTATCACCGTCCAACCTCGTTCCCAGAGCAAAAGCAAGAAGCCCTGGGAACGAGGTTGATCACCGTCATAAACGGATATCTACGCGTTCCATGAAGGATTGGAATCCTCAACTGATCTGATATCACCGGAAATCATCAATGACACATTTTCAATGACATACAAAATTTGAACTACTACTGTCACGTGAATGCAAGTTAAAATGCAAATGAAATTACTGTCCAGGATCAAGAGTTTGTAAAAACTGTATTTAAAATAGATCTGATTCGCGAATTTGTTTTGAAAATTTGCGTTCCGGACCCCATCGTTAAAGTTAATTCCAAAACTTCAAATTTAAATTCGACAAAATTATTACCTACAGTACCACAGATTATCGAAAAACAAAATAAGAACTGGCATTGCCATTTCCACTAAACTGCAAACATAGATCAAAATACTGAATACTGAGTTAAGGCGGATCTCCACTAGGCAAATTTGTTTGCGCGAATTCTAGATGAAGCCATTACATTGGTTGAAAATGACGTCACCTGACATCCGGCAGTTAGGCTTGCTCATATCACCCTCCTTTAATGATGTTATAAAACAACTTACCAAATGTAAATGTTCATTAAGAGTAGTAGTTACGTTTTCAGATGGTTTCTTTGATGAACTTAGTCGAAGAGCAAACAAATCTAATAGATGCGGTAAAAGACAAGTTGGATGTGCCTAAACATTCAAAATAATTAAAAGCTATACTTCAGTCCCTTTACAGTCTTTAAGCACTCACCATCATTTCCAGAATGCATAGTTTCTTTCTAGTATAGACATCGGTGCTCGAAATTAGAACAAATCACCATAGAGAAATAATATTTAAGATTCTCCAGCATGTTGGAAGAAATGTTGGATTCGTTTCCATTTAGCAAACTAATACTAGTACAGGTAAGTGGCTTGCTTCAATAAGTGAGATAAACCCTAGTTACGATTGAGGAGGGCGGGCATAATTGCCCGCGGCATATTATTCAATGGTTGATTTCTTTTTCGGGAGATTTTAGTTGGGGGCCATAATGACTCCCCCTGCAAGTCTACAAGCTTCATTTCCACTAGCCAAAAAACAGAAGAAGACATTCCATTGATAGAAATTGACGTAGCACTATGTGTCTTCTTTTGGCTGTATTTCTAATTATTTTCAGTATTTTGAAGAAAGGCGAAAGCTCAAGAAATAGCCTATTACTCCGTGCGCCTGAATCTGAAAGCATTTTTCTGTTTCAAGAAAAAGACCGTTCTTATCGTATAACTTAACAATGAAAATAACCGTACAGCTAACTTGAATTACAAAAATTTCTTCTCAAATAATCTTTCATGTAGGAAAAAGAGCAATAAAAACTGTGTTTATGAAAAAGGTATATTATGTTTCAAGGTTATGTTCTTGTTATTTTTTATTGTTTATATAACATTTTTAGAATTTCTGAGGGAAATAAAGTCTAAAAATGTTTGGTGCATGCGCCTAAATCGGGCCCAATTTTTAAATTTCAAAAATCCCAAAACATTAAAAATCCGCGTTTTAGCGCATGTGCGAAAAAACGGGGTAATAAGGTGCATAATATGAGTGTATAACATATATAATCGACATAGAGGTGTTTGTCCAACACACTTACCTTGGAATAGATCATTTTTGCACAATGTCTTACTAATCTACCACTTATATTAAATGCCAGCATCAGCGATTTCTTGTCAGTTCCATTCGAAACAATCGGTTCTAAGAACTTTATCATATCAATGAAGTAAAAATTTATTAATTTCCTCCATTCAGACATTTCCACAACTGTTGAAAGTGAAAGGTAATGCTTCCCAAGGCCTGCTATAAACTCTACAAGAATGGTTTCTACATCTTCTGGTGAATTACAGTGTCTACTAGAAACGAATCGTTTCACTTGTTCAACACAAAACATTGACTTGGTCAGTTCCAGTATTGAAGAGGATTCAAATAGGATTTGAAGGATACAATTTATCCAGGTTTTCACTAAATCATCACTTTTGTTTATTTTTTCAATCATTTGTATGGAAGATGATGAAGACAGGATATTACTGAGGTATGTACATGCCATGGATGATGACACCAAGCTACTCAATCCATATTTACAAATTAGTTTCTTAAAGTTTATTTCAGAATCAGTTGATTTACTATAAGATACAAAATAAATAAATTCTTCATATCTTCAGATAGTTCTTACTATATGTCAAATAAAATAAAATTCTAACGGACTAACTAATACTAGTCCCATAGAATTTCATTGTTATTGACATTGTCGCTACAAGTCATGTGCTCTTGTGGTACCCAAACCTGATCATCAGGAATGGACTTTTTTGAAGTACAGTTTTAAATTGACTCAAAAATTCTCCTCCACTGGTAATATTATCAGGGTTTTATTAAGGTATGATTTTCAGTTAACTTAAAACATTCTCCTCCACAGTTTGACAGTTGCTTTCAGGCTTGCTACTTTATCATTCTCACTGCAATAGTGGCTGAAATAAAAGCAAATAATCACTGCGGAGGAGTGATTTTTTAGCGTAGCTTTAACAACATAACCAACAACATACCTCTCTAAAGTCAACAAAGTAAAGCCAGCGAGAACTTCCATTAACTGGTCAGTAGGGGTTACCATAGCAACGGTTTCTAATGGTGTAATAACATGCTTCAATAATATAGTGTATGATTCTTCGGATTTATTTTGAACAAAAGTCGACGATAAAATATTTTTTATGTGTGAATATACTTTTTGTCTTTGTGCCTGTGAGGCAATTTTAATGAGATATTCATATAATTCAGAAATGAGTAACAACAGGTGGGGACTTGGTTTTCCATAATCAAAGCACTCTTCAACATTATCTAAATAGTAACATATTAATTGCCATACTTGTTGTTGATGTTCTCGATCAGTTCGTTTTACGCGCATCATTTTTATCAAGCAAGTAAATATTTCATTTAACTTCTTAACAGCAATTTCAGCAGATAATTCACAATGTAAACAAAGCATCAATGTCATAAATTGACAACTAATTATGTTCTTTTGCATGTAATTTGTTTTCCCAACAAGCTGTATAATAGATATCAATGCTGACATCTTCTGAACCAGTTCTAGTGACTTCTCAACAATTACTAATGTCGCGAATACGCAAGTGAACTTTTCTAGACCATCAACATTTAATTCTTCCATGCGTCGCTTATGAAATTTCGAGTAGATTCTACATTAAAAATAGAGTGAACGTATCAGGGGTTGAAATTACTGCCAGTCACCACTGTGGAGCAGAGAATTTTCAGAAAGTTTTCAGCCATATTGTCTGAAAATAATCTGAAAAATCTCTCTTCCACAGTGATGACCGGCAGTTATTTTAACTTCTTAATCAGGTTCTACCATCAGTCATAGCATTGCTCAAAAGAAGGAGAAATAATCACTGGGGAGGTGTGATTTTTGAACATTGCTTCAGGCTACTAATCTTGAATCTATTCTCAAAATTCTCTTCTCCACAGTGATTTTATTTTGTCTATTTATAGCCTAAAGCAATGCTCAAAAGTCACTCATCCACAGTGGATATGAATTGCATACACATAGCATACATCATATCACTATGTACACACCAAATAAAGATAGAGAATACACCTATGTTATAGTATCATACTATCTATCTATACATTGGATGGTTTTTGCTAGCCTTATTAAAGTTTTATAAATACATGGTTTTTACTAGCTGTTATAAAGCACTACAAAATAGAACAATATAACAGAAGGATATATTTTCTTAATTATTCATTATCTTTTTATACGATTAATTTCATTATAAAATCTTCCTCTGTTGAATCGTGTATTGTCATTATATTATTACTAATTTGAATTGGGAGTCATATTTTTATAAGATTCTTTTATTGAAAATATATTCCTCTGTTGAATTATGTATTGCCATTATATTACTAATTTGTATTAGGAGTAAACTAAGTGGATAGTTCAAAATTGAAGGAAGCTTCCCAAAATCAAAATGGAAACTTCTATTTCTAAAATTTTAAAAATTATTTTTATAAAAAATATCACTGATCATCTCAGAAAATTGAGGATAGAGCTTCCCCAAAATACAACAAAATGTCTGCCAATAAAGGTTCATGGTCAAAGTCTCATAGAAAATTAAAATGTCAAAAAATATCCAAGTCTGTATTTCTCCTTTATCATTTTATCATGTTATTTGGATGAATGTAGTCAGATCCTCATAGAAATCAAATGTTCAAAAAAAATTCTAATCTATCCTGAATGGAAGAAATCGAAAAATATTTGGCCAGCAGTCTAGTAATATTTTACTATTCAGTCACCTTTTCCAGATTTCTATTTGAATATTTTCTTTCCCCATACATCCAACCTACGGAATTCTTTACCATTATCTTGCTTTACACCTTTTCTTGATCTTCCAAAATTTAAGTGTAATGTTAATTCTCATCTTTTAACTTTGTAAACTGCGTTCTTTTGTAGCTATCTACCATGTAGTGGCCTTGATGCCTTGCAGAGAGCATCTTATTTTTTAAAAAAAAATACATCAGAAAAAAAATATATTTTGGTGAATGTAAATAAAATCTTTTCGAAAATTTTTCAAGTCTCCACTTTTGTAAAAATCCCTTTTTTTGTTGGCCAGCAGTTTCGTATTATTGCCCAAAATAAGAAAGCCATAACCTAATTTCAGAAAGGTACCATGCAGAGGTTTAGCACTTTCAACGTTTTTGCCGCAAATTAAATTTTGCGGTTTTGCACCTTATTTGTTTTTAACAGGATAAAAGTTTGCGGTTTAACAGTAGAGAAAAAGTCAATATTTCATGAGATTTGATTTTTTTTCTAGAATGTTATTCATCAAAAAAGTCACAAAAGGCACCAAACCTCAAATAAAATTAAGTATTATTGTAAAGTATGCTAAAAATAGGGACTTGTTACACTTATTGTACGTTTATTTTGGAAACGCATTACAAATCAAAAATATAAATAGGACAAAACACTATTTACGGAATTAAGGCATATTATGTGTAATAATATATGCATATTATAGTGTAATATAACGAATACAAATGAAGTATTTATGACTAAGAAAAAAAATTAAAATTAAACTAATTAAATTATTGCCTACCTTCCCTTTACTTGTGATAGAAATTGATTGGAGTTAGTAATCCTAATTCTCTCTAGTGTTACAGTAAAGAAACGAAGAAATGTGTAGAAAGAACACTCTGCTGATGGGTATTTTGATGTATCTTCAATATGAACTAAACAATGTTCCATTTTCTTGACAGCTGAAGTTTCTACCTTCACAAAATTACTGAGACCTCGTCCTTGAGGTTGTAAAGGTTCATTCTAAATATAATTAAAGGTGCGGTATTGGAAGTAGCCCACCAAACCAAGTGAGAGTCAAACCTAAGCACATACATATGATTTGCATACACACATTATACAGTGTTTAAATAATGTCTTTATTAAGATGGTACAGTTTCAGGTTAAATAAACAATTGTCCGCAAAGTGATTGTAATAGCCCATCAAAACTTTGTTCGGTGAGCTAAAAAATAATCTACCCCTTGCATTGCGTTTACCACTCTAAATTGATAAAGAAATATCCGTCCTGACGTCACCAAAATGATGTCATGACAAAGTGATGTCATAATTATAATGTCAACACAAAGATAATGATGCAGTTGGTCATTGCTGAAAGTTTGAGGGTTATAAATATTAGCTAGAGTCATTAGCATTTGTACTTTTTTAATTTTATAAGGATTTGATGGGCAATTTGAAAGGTGGTTTCGAGAAGTGAATAACCAATAAATTTTGAAGATTACGTGCAATAGCTATAAAAATTTTCAAAAATGTGTAATATACTGAATATACTAAATGTAACAGACTTCAGCATATACAAAAGTAAAAATATTCGAAAAAAACAGCACCCTGGCAAAATCCACACCCTTGCCCAAATTACGCATAAAATATACGCATATCGTGAATGTGCACAAATTGATATGCCCAAAAAATATTTTGTCTTGCTGCGCAAAAATTAGTATAAGGGTAGTATAAGGGTAGTAGTGCCTATTAAATGCTAAAGAATCAGGTCTAACTGTGATACCATGATATAAAATTTATATTTACCAAATTTTTATTGAAATAATCCAGGTACAAATTAAATAAGGTCAAGTTAACATTCCAATGTTTTGTGTATAACAAACAACTCCATAACATTATCTTTATAGTACGTTCATCCTTGAACAAATAAATAAAAGCATTTATTACCTATAGAACAAATGATTAGAAAATTTATCCAAAATGCAACTGACATAGAAATAATTATAATGAAACTATATCCAAAACACAAGTAAAACAAATTTCATCCAAAACAAAAATGAAACAGGAAATGATTGCTGAAATAGAAAATAATTATTAAAGGAAACTGTATGGACACAAATAAAAGTTTCACCAAATGCCACAAAATAATTATTTGAGGCAGCTAAATTGCTTTTACTTACTAAGTTAGGATTGAGAATTGAAGGTTGAACTAATTCTTGAACAGTCAACCAATTTCCAGGAACTATTGACTAAATATATAAATAAATTTGAATAAAGAAATAATCAAACTCTTCTGATATAAAAAAAAACAACTCCATGTATTTAACCATCTAAACATTAAATCCAACTAAGTCCTGAAATATATAATTATGTTACCTTATCTTTGAATGTATTCATCCCCGATGCATCAATCCAATACAGGGGTGCAATATTTGCTAATAGCCACAGTTTAAATTCAACAGATGAATTCAATATTACTCCTCTGGGACCTAAAATAACAAACCACAATCTGTTCTGTTGCTGTAAATCAAGACCAATACCTAATCTCAACCATACTTTGAGACATAGAGCTTTGTTACCTTACTGTATTTAATAGTAGGTACTCTGAAGCTAAAGTTTTGATTGTTGAATATCTTATCCCTTCAGCATAGGTAAGGTTGCAGTGAATATTATTTACCACAGTGTTTGAAATAAGAGCAAATAATTACTATGGAGGAGTGTTTTTTAAGTATAGTTTCAGGCTACTCCTCCACAGTAATTATTTGCTTTGTAGTATCTTCTGTATTAACACCATAATAGACAAGAATTAAGTGCACTGATCTAGTGTTACCATTTTTTGCTCTTTCTTCATCAATTTGCATTTTTTCAAACATCTGTGAGATGATTGACCAGAAGGACTAAGGAATAATTAAATTATATTAATTAATGGGTTCTTCATGTCATAATATCTATTCATTACCATTCCCGCAGAAAGTATAATAAGAACAGCTTAAGCCCTTAAGACCTTGTGCAAATTGTGGGAATAACTCATTTTTTTTTCTTCTTTTTAGTTGCTTGAAAAACGTTTTGGTATATAGTTACGCTCTTACATTTGTATTATTACATTTGTCAACCGAATTAATTTTGCCAAGCCCACATACAGATAAGCCTATTCCAGTCCTTTTGAAATCAGAAAAACCCTGTACCAGGTTTTTTGGTATATAACATTTTGCGTATTTTGATTCTGTAGCAAACAAATTTCATTTTTATATATATAGCACAGATGTGACAGGTCTTGATGTGTACAAAAACTTTTAGCTCGAAAATTTAATGAGTTCTTCATGTCATAATATCTGCTTCATTATCATTCCCACAGAAAATATAATAAAAACAGCTTAAGACCTTGTGCAAATTGTGGGAATAACTCAAATATTCATAAAGCATCTTAGCTAAAGCCTTTAAGGGATTTATAATTAAAGAGACTAAGTTTATAATAAGTTAGATCAAACAACATTGGTCTGTGCATTTTACCCATGTAGTACCAAAAAACGTAATACTATTACTCAATTTATTAAACCGTTTGTTAATGTTTAGGTTTATGATAAAAACAGTGATCTAATTATATCTGTGCATGATATATTTTTGTTCTGTTTCCTACGTATTCAAAGTAAGAAATTATCTAATATGCTTAATTTACCTATTAGAGGCACTCTATTCTAGTCTGTAAAATGCACAAAAATGACCATCATAATTAAATATTGTGTCATAAAATATTTCCATGGCAATAGATCAACATACTAAATATGATTGGCAAAAAGCTCATAATGTAAGAGTTATATCAGCAAATTGATCAATTTTATGTCTGGAAAAGCAATAATCTGGTCTGTAAATTACACATTTAAATCACATGACTACTTATTTATTTTGCTTATCAAATGGCATTGGAATAATTTGTCAGCAAGTTATAACCAATCACCTGGGTTCATTTGAAGAAATGAATAATATTTGGCAACAACAATTTTGGTCTATAAAATACACCACTGAGTCACAAGATCATGTAATTGATATTATAAATGCTCCAATTGTAGTCACAATTATACTCCAAATGAAAATAACAAACAATAAATGCTGTACGTTTTATAGAGAGTTACACCAGTTTCTGGTCCAAAAATGCCTTGTCTGTCATGTGACTAATCCAATGTATCCTAAATTATTTATGTCTATTTCCAACTATGTACCAAGTTTCCTTCTTAAATACTTCAACAGATCCAGCAAAAAAAATTTCGGTAAAAAATTAGTTATTTGGGGAAAAAGGCCTAAAAACAATCTTCTCAATGTCTAAAAATTTCTATTTTTGGAAACTATAAGTAATTTTCGATTTTCTGAATCTATATGTTCCGAAAAGGGCTAATATTGGTAGGATGAAAATATACAAGACATACCTGTGTTTGACATTTCTTTGCTGAATAATCGAGAATGTGTATTAATGTTATCCATACTTCCTTCACACATTGACATGGAAAACAATCAAATGTCCATATCGTATCAACCATGTTTCCATTCTAAATTCAAACAAACAAATCACCATAAATAATAATATAGACAAACATACAATTACAAGATGGTTATCTTGCTGAGAGAAATTTTTTGTGGTTGCTTGCTGGGATTTATTTTTTCGGTTAGCCCTATAATATTTTGGAGTTTTTTTAGGAAAGAGATAATAGGTGTGTATTTCTTTTTTTGGTTGAAGTCTATAATTTTTTGATTTTTTTGCAGAAGGGACCTTTTAACTGTAAAACCACAAAATTTCCCTCCATGAAAAATCCCCCCAATAAAGTATGTAATCGATGCCAAAATAAATTTAGCTTACTTTGGCATAAATAGTATTTGAAAGAGCCATCATGTCCCAAATCAGTCCAGATGAAATTTGATTAAACTTGTTGACGAAAGGATTTTCACGTCGATCTGCATCTAAAAAGTTGTAATTTAATGTAATTTAATGAAATGTATCTACGATGAAGGGTTTGACAGTAAGTTAGTGAAATAATCATCTACAAACAAGGGTATTATATTAATATAATTGTGAATTTTATTGGTTTGATTGTTGAGTTAACACCAGTGGTCAAATTAAGAGCTAATAATCACTGCGGAGGAGCGATCTTTAAGCATAGCTTAAAAATCCCTCCCCTCAGTGATTATTCACTTTTATTATATAATTCAATTTTATTTCAAACACTGAGTTATTTAACAGTGATAATTAAAAGAATTTTAAAGCTTCTGAATTATCAAAATTGTTGGTGTCGAAAACTACATAATTGCAAGTAAATCTTACATGATGTTAGCAGCCGGGAAATAAACATTAACAAGAATATGTTGATCTCAAAATGTATATGACATAAACAAAATTTAATAATGTCTCTCTTTTTAGATTTTAACCAACAGGAGGCTGGAAGCTGAGAAATTTTGCCAATTGATTTATGCAACGAGATAAAGTCATCCAGAATAGCCTCATAGACAAATAACAAATCCAGTGATTCCAAGCTAAAAAAAGAGTATACGAGATTTTAAAAATAAAATGTCTAAAAGAGAAAAAATAAATTTGTTGCAAGCACATAGGTTTATCAGTTGTTAAATATTCAATATAAACAATTGATTGGTTCCTTTTAATGAAAAACCAATCAATTACAAGATTCTTGTCTTGTTGCTCTTCTCAACTTGTGTGATGTGTTTCTATTCAACAGAGACTGTAAAATCCTTGAAAGCAGTTATCTTACTTACTTTTCAACAAAGTTGTTGCAAAACATAAGAAATTTAGAAATTTCTATTCTTGAATTAGTTGTACTTGCTTCTTGAGAATGACGACTACTTTGTGCACCTCTCATTATGCGAAATATATTTTGTCTAAAAGAAATTCAACATATCTATGCAAACAGGTCATTCCATAATTACTGTTCTCTTGAAATAATTACAGTAATAGTCAAACAGGATGCACACAAATTATTCTAGTGAAGACTTACCCATGTTTTAAAGGAGAACAAAATGTCTAAAACTTTGTTTACATAAGTTGGAGATAACTCACAGTGAATTTATAAAGTCATCTAGTTGCTCCAATCATCTTACAAAGATAAAAGTTGTTGTTATATTTACTACAGTCAATGCCATTTTGTAACTTTGAAGATAAATACCGTACGTATTAAAAGTAGCCCACCAAACCAAGTGAAAGTCTTTATTAAGATGAAAGAGTTTCATGTCAAATAAACAATTGGAACTCAATATTAAAGATAAAATTATGTCAGGTCACTGTGAAGCAGAATAGTGAATTTCATATCAAGGATAAACACCAAAATTTTACATGGCATTAGGATTTCATGTCCTTATTAAATTGATAAAGTTCCAGTTCAAATAAACAATTGAAACACCATTATCAAGTTAAATTACATGAAATCATTGTGGAGGAGAGTAGTGAAATTTCAGATCATAGCCTGAAGCAATGTTCAAAAGTCACTCATCCAAAGTGGATATGAATTGCATATATTATACATCATAGCATTATGTACACACCAAATAAAAAATACAGGATACCCCTATGTTATAGTATTATACTATCTACACATAGGATGGTTTTTGCTAGCCCTATTAAAGTTTTATAAATCCATGGTTTTTACTAGCTGATGTTATAAAGCACTAGAGAATAGAACAATGTAACAGAATAATAAATTTTCTTTATCATTCATTATTTTTTTATAAGATTATTTTATTATAAAATCTTCCTTTGTTGAATTGTGTATTGTGATTATAATATTACTAATTTGAATTGGGAGCACTCTTTGTAGTAATAAACTAATAGTTATTTCAAAATTGAAGGAAGCTTCTCAAAATTAAAATAGAGACTTCAATTCTTGAAATTAAAAAATTATTTTTATATTTTTTATCATCACAATAAATTGAGGAGAGAGCTTCCCAAAAATACAAAATGGCTGCCAAAAAAGATTCATTGTCAAATTCTCATAGAAAATGTAATTCTGGTCAAATCCTTATAAACAGTGAAAAAAAGTCAAAAAAATCATAAATTAAACATTTGTTGAATGTAAATCAAATGTTCGAAAAAAAATTAAGTCTCCACTTTTGAATACTTGGTCCCAAATTAACAAAATTGAAAACAAATGGGCTAGCAGTCTCGTAATATTGCCTAGAATGCCATAACCAAATTTCAGGATGGTATCACGCCATTTCCATTGTCCATTGGCCTGAAAACCCCATTTGAACCCTTTTTGCCCAAACCTCGGGACCGAGTGGACGAAATAAAAAAGATTTGGTGAGTCCTTCTAAAAGTTTACTAGACTAATAAACTGACAAAAACTGTTGATTTTTCCCAACATTTAGATGATTTTAGAGGGCATTTAGACTCATCCATGTGGAAATAAGCATTGGCGTTCAGGACTTCGGCCTGAACCCCATTGGAACGCTCAACACCTCCCAAACTCTCAGTTGCAAATGGACATGCTGCAAGTGTCATCGCTAACATGACAAACTTTTACATTTATAAATTTTGAAGTGACATAAAATAATAGGTTAAAGATGATAGGTTAAAGATGCCATACAGTTTCAGAACTCTAAGTTCAATACACACTTCATATTTGCTGTTTACAACTTTGGAATGACCATGTGCATTTTCTCTCTTCCATATTCTTTCTTCCATATTCTGTACAATGTTTGCCATGCGTTATGTTTTCATTCACTTTATGGGCTTTTGTTTTTCATAACGTTTATCTTATTATTATATAGCTTAGCTTGAAGTTTGAGGAAGGATAGCATTTTGATACATTTTTTTATTGCTTTCATATTCTTTTGTATTATACTGAATATTATTAGTACTGTCAATAACATTGCAGAAATCTTCAGGATAAAGAATGAATGATAGTGTAGCTAGGTGTAACGTAACAGTGGATCAAAAGTTGATCAATTGAAAACTACGTAAAATTAGAATGTGTTTCAACGGTTATGCAGTTTTCCAAAGTTCCATCCAACTTGTTGATTCAAGTTCAAAGCAATAATTTCTAGAACAGTGCTTACCTTGCTAACATAAATAAAATATTTCGATCATCATTCATAAAGAAAACAGTACGTCTAACAAATCTTTCGCCAAACAATTCAACATAAAACGTTTTATTGTCAATTGCCAAAGGTTTTCTTTGTAACAACCTGAATGAAGAGTGTATGGTTATGCAGTTAGTTAAGTTACAATATTATTTTAGAAGTGAAAAATCTAGTCCATCATCCTCTACTTACTTCTTCTATAAAAAAAAATGAAGATGAAAAGACAAGTGTATTACCTTTGTAAATAACCAGATTTCAAGAAACCAAATTCTTTCAAAGAGGAGAGTGAACAATCGATTAAACATTTATCTAAACAAATAATATCTGTAACAGCAAATCTAAATATACAATTATGTTACCTGTATGATATGAATGCAAAAAGGTTTAAGAATCAACACCAATTCTAAAACCATTGTCCATTGCCTAACGTTTTTTGTCCAATATGTTGTTACCTTCCCTAATCTCCAGAAAGCTGTCCATTTATATATTTTACTGGAAATGTAAATAGTACTATTCTGATGTTACATAAATATTTCCAGAAACAGTTATAAGCGATTGGTTGCTGATTATAAATTTACAGTTAACCCTATTAATACTGAGCCTTTTTAGGCTCCTCAATACTGGGGGCGGAGGACACCCCTCCATTACATTACACATTATCATATCAGTCCTTTTTAGCTGAAGCAGATCCTCCTCTTTTACTGGCTATGTCTCACTACCATACAACATAACACTGTGCACACAAGCCATATATAATCTACCTTTGGTTAGTAATGGTAACATCCTGCTGGTTAGCAATGGTAACAACTCTCTAAACTTGTTCCAACCAATTTTAATTCTAGCCACAACACTGGCATCCGCACCACCTCTAGCTCCTATTGTGTCACCAAGATTGCAAAGTTTTTTAACTACTTCCGAAGGATCACCATCACATTCTACTGTCTCTGTTCCTGATTTATTCGCTAATACTTCTACTGCGCACACCTTACATTTAAACTATCCTCCTTAAGTCTACCAGTAACTCCACTGCACCTTTTGTGTACCCAATGTTTGCAACATGTACAGAAAATAAAGTTGTTTCCAACTCCCTTCTTACAATCCAAACAAGGATCCTCGTTTCTTGGGCCTGCCCTATGTTACATCCACTTATCATGACTTTCGTTTTTTAAGATTAACTCATGAACCTTTAACTTCTATAGCATACTTCTAAGTTTTTAACTTAACAATAAAGTCTTGCATAGTTTCACTAGTAAACACTAAGTCATTGACATAAAGCATGTCTTCTTATGGACAATCTGATCTTAACTCTTTAGACAATGCCTCTAAAACAACAATAAATAATAAAGGGCTTAAGACTGAGCCTTGGTGAATCCCTACTTTTATTGGAAAGTCCTCGCTAAAAGAGTTGTTGATTCTTACACGCCTTATAGCATTTCTATACATTGATTGCACAGCTCCAACTAGCCACTTTTCTACACCTAGTTTCCGCAGTGCCCACCACATAATATCCCATGGGATTCTGTTGAAGGCTTTTTCTGAGTCAAAGTACAGATTTTTCTTTTTAGCCAAATATTTCTCTTGATTTTGTCTAAGAATGAAGACCAGGCATGAAACTAAACTGCATTTCATCTATGTTTACTTGACCTCTTATTTGCTTCTCAATTATTCCCCCCTTTAAGTACTTGGTCTATTAACTTTAAGCCTTTAAGTAATTTTCTCTTTCTAGAGCATCTGCTTTGCCTTTATACCAATTAACTATGGTACTAAAATCCCAATCCTGTGGGATAACACCTTCCCTTATAATCTGATTAGCAATTTTTGTAATCAGATCAACACCTGCTTCACCTGCCACCTTTAGCATTTCTGTAACAATACCTGAGGGCCTGAAGCTTTACCATTCTTCACTTTATTCACTGATTCCTTAATTTTTTGTCTTACAAACTGCTTTTCTAGCCTTCCTCTTAGCCTAAAAGTAGATTTCCTTATTCGCTTTTCGTTTCTTCCAATCACTCCATAGCTTCCGCTTTTCTTTAACACAGTGATTTACGTCACTATTCCACCACCATATTTCTTTGTGTCTACCTTCATACATCCACAAGTCTGGTCTAGGATATTCGTACACATTAAGTGACATGTTGTTTACAATCTATTAATTTATTTACGCATGACCTAAACTCATATTTTATATCCTCGTCATACAATTTCCATGCATCTCTTCTAGGGATAGACTTTCTTTTCTTCTCAACAACTTTCTGTGGTATTTCAAAGTCACAGACTACAGGTTTATGCTGTCTGACACATTCTTCACTTGATATTACCTTCACATTTCTCAAAAGTGTTCTGACACTCTTCCTAATCAATAAATAGTCTACTTGTGTCTTTGCTGTGAATGACTCATAAATTTACAGTTTGAATTTATATGAGTTTTGCAAGGAATATTTAATCATGGGGCAAGGCAAATGCATTTACATTAGAAAAAATTTGAATGACAATACCTTCATTTCTGTCAACTTCAATTTCGTCATCTGAAAGTGATGGTGTATCAGAGCCACTCCAACAGATTGCCATGCTGTTCTTTTAAATTTTTTCTGTCTATATATAAATAAAGTTGGTATTCATTGAAAATCTCAATCAACGTGACAGTATTGAAAGTACTCTCCAAAAGGTAATTTTGACAAACACTTTTAGACACCTTATACCCCTTACTCAGCTTATTTTCAATGACCACTACCCCCTCCCTATTACACCCCCTGCAAATACAAACACTTTTAGACACCTTATACAGCTTATTTTCAATGACCACTACCCCCCCTATTACACCCCCTGCAAATACCCTTTGGAGAATATCTCGTCAAACCAAACAAAAGTTGAACTTAAATATTTTACATCATTCATAGAATACACCCTAACTATGTATACACTATATAAGAATGTAGTGCTAAAAGTGGGAACCAGCAGTAACCAACTGTCAAATAAAGTAACTACCAGAGTAACTCGCAGCAAGCTTACAACTTTTAAAAGTAACCACCTTTAGGTGTGACATTGTTTCTTGAAAAAAATCATGAGGTAAAACATTTCGCTAAAATTCAGAGAATATTTAGAAAGCAACAATAACAATTATTTTGTACATTGCCATCGTTCCACTCACAACAGCCCTCTCGTTGCAAATAGATTCTCGCCATTTATTGATAGTTGCAACCTCGTCTCTAGAGTAACTTGCCTTATTTGATAGCGGATAAAGATAGTTGCAAAGCTTTATCGATAAGGGGACATTTGATTGAAGACTGGTGCCGCTTTTCAGATGACAAACGTTTGTATGATGATGTTTTCAGACCAGAATAAATATACCAAAAACAAGGTGCTCATCCAATTAATTTAACACTTTACACATTTTTTTAATATATAGGAAACCTGGCAAAGAATGTAATACTGAAAGGCACCAAATAATGGGGTTTTTAGTTCTAAAAGTTTCTTAAAATGTTTCTTACTTTTATTAGGCTTAAAAAATGGTCAAGGTAATGCATAATAATTTAAATTTAAACAATACCGCATCACTACTAACCGTTAAAGATTTAACGCATCATCGATTACCGCAGTGGGTGTCATTTATGAAGCCGCAGCCGATAAGGCTCTTCAGAATGGGATGATTTGCAATATACCAGGGAACAGCCAGTTAACGAATTAATTTCAGTCCATTAGACCTAAAACTCAATTTGCACCCTTTTGCCCAAAATACGAGACCAAATGGACGAAATCAAACAAATTTCGGCAAGTCCTTCTGGAATATTACCACAAATGCTAGTACCAAATTTCAAAATGCTAGCACTTCAGGAACATGGTTTATTAAGAAAAGAAGGACGTCGCCTCTGTCGCCGAAAAGTGATAGCAATAGCCCATCCAACCAAACTTTATTTGATGGGATAAAAAACAGATAATATACAATGCAAATTCTTTTGGAAAAATATTTTTTCTCCGAAACTTTTCGATGTTGATATATTTGTAACAAGATGTCCTTAGCAACATTACGATAAACTACTGCAAATTAATTATTTGAGGATACTGATATAGATTTGGCAACCTTTTGTTAAATATCAAATAATCTACAAAATAATTATCCGAGGAAACTAGGTGATAACATAGTGAGGTTTGAACTCACACCACTTCGATCCTACAGAACTGACACCCTAACCTACTGTGCTATAAAGCACAATATAATAAACTAGCTGATATTCAGTATCACTAAATACTAAAACTTAAGTTTCTTAAAATCTGGTTCTTCAGAACAATTAACTTCTGTCATTCAATTAACTTCATTCCTTCAATAGCAACACATTTCATTCGCCATTCTCGTATCATTTTAACATCATATTTACGTCATAACTTCCATCATATATCAATTACCACTGTACTCATCATCATCTAACATGGCCGTTACTAATGCTCTATACCAGATGTCTTTTCCATCATCTATCATTTATAGTGAATATATTTTCCAAGAAACTTTGGAACCTTATGTTTTGTACATAATTATTTCCTTTCTGCTCTGGTTTTATTTTTTGTGTTAAAATGAATTTTTCTGCATTTTCTAAAAGTTTCTTCCATTCTTCAATGCATTTAACAATGTTTTTGCGAATAGTTGATGCACGCTCTTCTGGAATTTTAGATTGAAAGATAATAAATTGTTCAATATTATTTTTTAAAATATCATTACTAAATTGGGCATACTTTTTATTGACACTTTCACCAAGCCTAAACGCATATCAGGGAACATTTGAGTTAAAACAATTCTACTTCACTTTCATATTTGTTTTTCAGCAAATCAGATGTCCTTACTGAACATTATCATCAATACCACATGCAGCTATTCATAGACAGCCGTCTATCATACTGAGCAAAGTCACGCTCAGATAACATGTCCGTGTGAGGACAGTTGTTGTTTTCACCACTTACAACATCATCAGAGGAATGATATTTACCACCTGGTAACTGATCTTCCAGGCAACCACCAAGAAGCAAAATGGACTTTCTTCTCTTAGCAAACAGCTTGCATCCTTTTCAAGAAATTGATGGAATTTGAGCCACTGGTCATTGAGATCAAATATATGACCTGGTTGCTTCACAAGGCAAAACAACGGCCTAATTAATAGTTTATTGAATATGCCTAGAGTTCTAGCTGCAGTTAGAAGAACAGTGATACCTATATCTTGCTTTATAGATTGATGTATGTATTTATTGTATTTATTGTTTGAGGTTGTTGACAAATTCCCTTACGATGGTAATATGCTGCAACACAATACAAAGATGATGTTGAATCTGTGGTATAGAAAATATACCATGTGGTCTGAGATATTCCCTCCACTCCTGAGCTTTTCCATTCTTTTGATATCCATGAGTGTAGCAGACTAGCTTGTACAACTCATAGAGAAGATCACAAGACCGTGAGTTAGCAGAGTTCTTAAAAGCCACCATGTATGGTATCGTTTTCTTCCACAACCTTCTCCCATTTAAACAATGCCTTTTCAGCATAAACAACAAGGTTATTATTATTATTATTATTATTATTATTATTATTATAAAAAGCAATATACATAGGCGCAAAGGCCTTTTTGCTTCTCCATTAATTTACAACAGTGTTCGAAATAAAAACAAATAATCATTGCGGAGGAGACTAGCAGCATAGCCTCAGACTATTAAGCCTGAAGCTATGATAAAAAATTACTTCCCAAACAGTGAATACTCACCTCACCCCGAACACTAAAAAATCAAAAATTCAAAAAACTATTAATAACCTAATCAGTTCTTAGGCAACACAAGATAGCTGTTTGTTTAGAACAAAGGAATTTTAACAGGGTACTAACAAACTGTGCAAGGGAATGTAGAGATAACAAAACAATACAAATGAAGACGAGAACAAGTGCAGAAAATATTGCATGTGTTGTGTAAAAATAGCTTGCGATTAAATAAATAAATAAATAAATAATCAAAGGTACGGTATTGAAAGTAGCCCACCAAATCAACTGAAAGTTAAACCTAAGCATATAAATATGATTTACATACACACATTATAAGTCAGTGTTTGAAATATGCATGTAGTTAAGTATGACATTAAGTCCACAAAACACATGATGCATTCGACTAATTTTTTCCTTTTCATCTTCTGGTAATGTTGAATAATTAGACACAAAAAAAGGAATAACTTCAGGATAATGGTTGAACAACAGTTATGTCCGTCATTATACATACATACCGTCACTTCAATCAATAGATCTTTATATAAATGTTTGCACGTATAGCTTACAGCTTCCACTGAAAACATTTTATCAATTCCAGATAAAAAATATTGAAAAATGAGGAAAATCTGATAAAAGAGAAAAATAACGAGTTCTTCTCAGAAAAGGAAACGGAACAGCACTATATATACCAAATATCAGCATGTATCATTATCAGCCTCTGCACACCATTCAAAAAGTGTGTCATGTGAAAGGTGTAGCATCGGTACACTAGACTGAGGAAATAGGTAAAGGAATTATGTGTTTATAGATAAGTGGCAATGCTCTGATCTTTTCCCCGATCCCTCAAGCCTAAGCTAATAAGCCATTAAAAATCAGGAAAATCGATATTACCAATGGCCTTTTTTATAACACGGTGATAGCTACACACACACAAAAAAAATTAGCTGAAAAAACTTATGTTAAAACCCTGCAATCATGTCGACATGGAATGACCCACCTGCATTTCCAAGTGGTCGCGATATAACGAAAGAGCACTATGGTGGTGTTGTGTATATGTTTAAATGACGTTTATGACGTTGTATGTTTGGAAACCCAAACTGGCTACACCTTATCGGAAATCCTGCGTCCCACACAGCTCATTACACTCTCTTTGCTTATATATAGTAGCTAATTGCGCGTAATTGATAGTTAAATTCGCAAGTCCGCAGACATCGTGTAAATAGTAAATATTTATTTGTTTGGCATTATTTACTTTTCTTTCAATAATCCTATATTTTCTCCCGCCTGTTGAAATGGTTTAGAGCTATGACTAACATATACATCGTTCATATATATGAGCAAAATAGATTAAATAGTGTTATTTCTTACAAGAAGCATATCTATTTTGCTCTTTGTTTACGGGCAGATCTTTTTCCTATAGCTTAACCGCCACACGTGGCGGCCTTGCTCTTTTTTATAGCTATGGATGCTTTAATATTACATAATGTATATTATTATACGAAATATGTCTATGATGATGATGATTATGATGGATACTTTATCGGATTTATAAGATTTATGTAGAATTACAAGAACTGCACAGTGTGTAGAAGTACAAGACAAGTAAGTAAGTAAAAGCTAAGAGCTAAATTATCAGGCGGCGGCAGAAGGGTCAAAATGATTCCGTGGCATTACGGTTGTGTTGCAAGCTCACCACCCCGCCCTCTCTCACAGGTATTTCAGGCGGACCTGACCTATTTTTTCAGAGCGAATCGGGACCGTGCTCGAAATGCAGGCGAGTCCTTCATGTTGACATGATTATAAGTGGCTGTAATAGCAACATATACACAGGTGTTGAAGGCGGACCTGACCTATTTTCAGAGCAATTTTTGTACATGTCATTAGGCATTACAAATTAGTAATTATCTCAAAAAGTAAATAATATTTTTAAATGCAAATAAAAGGTGAACAAATTATCTTTCCAATGATATATAACACAATGGGTGAGATTCGGACAGAGCGTCCGAAAAATCGAACTTAAAAAAAAAAATCCAAAAAAAAAAAAAAAAAAAGTTTTGGCAAAATAAAAAAAAAAGTAAGGCGATGAGGGTACCTTTTTTTGACTTTTTTCTGCAAGGTATATACCTAGACAACACGTTAGAAAAAGTTATAGGATATGAACATGCATGGAGGCCATAACAGCTCGAAATTCACATAGTGCTAAAAAAAAACAAAAAAAAAAAACTTGTGTTTTGAGCTAAAAAAATACCCTAAACAAAGTTTAGATTAGCCAAGCGGCTTAGAGAAGCTTAACAAGGGACTAACTATCCTCGATATACCAAAACGCTACATCTAGAACCCATAAAGTACCGAAATAAGCCCTACAGACTTCCCTC
>JAULBZ010000599.1:0-28763 GCA_032360805.1 Neoturris breviconis
ATTGTGACCATGTTAGATAAAATGCGTGGCTTTTTTATCGGTTTTGCTTTTCAAAAATCGAATGTAAACAAATACGGGCCATAGCGGGAGAGTGCTCCTTTAAAAGGCAACATAAGACATGGTAGAAATTGCACGATCAGTGAGTAGAGTGTATATATAGCTACTGGAGCAACAAATCACCTGGCAGACTATCTTAATTTATTTATTTTCGTCATAATTAGGAGACACACGACGTTGGTCAAAACTTAAAACAGCATCAAAGTGATGTCGTCGTTGCGTCACTTTGACATTGTTTCTATGATGATCCGACGTCAATTGCCTAGTATTAACATTCATGTTTATAATACTTATAATACTTCATACACATAATTTGCATTAGCTTTACCCGTGCATACTTCTTGATAATTTGACTGATAGCAGGGTTTAAATGTACCATTCACACATTCTTTACTTTTACCATGTTTATCGTACCCTGGTACAAACCCTCCCCAGCATTCGCCAAAGAATTGCATACCGATATATTTGTAACCACGAGATTTTGCAATTTTTACGCAATCACAAAATAATCTAAAAATAATAATGTAAGTTATGTTATTATAACGTCGTTCCCAGTGGACATGCGACGTCGGATCAACGTTAAAAGAACGTCAATATGACTCCTCGACGAAAGTAGGCATTGGTAACGGTGGGAATCCGCCTCTCATTCGGATGGGTAACAACATCAATAACTTTTATTTTCCGGGTAAAAGATGAAATGTAGCTACTTAGGATATTGGCTATATATCCGAAGATTTTCATTCTATTCTTACACTCAAAAAACCTTGTTTAGTAATAGTCAGCTAAGAATCTCATATCATGAAATTTGTCAGCATAAATATTAAGATTGATAAATGACTGATCAACTGCAAACCTGTCCAAATAGCCAATCACTCTAAAATCAAACAAAATAGTCGCTTCTGAAATAATTCGGAGATAATTCCTAACTCAAGATGAAACATTGCGACTCTCAACGTCTTATCAACGTCGAAAAGGCATCTTTTTTGACGTCGTGACGTCAAAAAGATGTTTTGTGCTTACTGGATGAGTGATTCTGTATAATGTATAGAGAGCATGAAAGTAAATTACCTGTTTAACGACGCAGTATAATTAGACCACGATAATGTAATGCCATGAAATCCAACACCTGGTCCACGATGAGAATCTAATATATACGGCAATGCTTTGTTTTTTAGTTGGTCGGTATAACAACCGATTGATCTAACTGAAGCTCCACACATCTGATTAATCGGAGCTACAAAAAAGTGTATGGAAATAATTAAGCATGAAAATAATTAAGTAATTAACTGGTTTAAAAGTTATGAGACATCATTTTCACAAATTAAATTTAGATCTAAATCGTAGTATTCTAGATGATTCTTAAGCCTTTCTCTTTAGCCGAAATTCTAACTCTCACATTCTAGCTCTAATCAGAATCCTACGGTTTTCCCAACTCTTTTGTTCACTCAGAGCTAATTAAGCCTAGCTCGTATTTTGGCCTTTGCTCGGAACTTTCCACCTATTGGAAATCTACCTTCACCTTGTGTTGTTGTTGTTGTTGTTGCTGCGACTGTTGTTGCGGCTCTAGTTGTTGTTGTTGCTGTTGTTGTTGTTGTTGTTAATGATGTTGTTGTTGTTGAAGCGGTACTGGCAACTGTTGATTTATCTGGAAAATATCATATCCGATCATGATTCATGGAGTGAAAATATCATATCCGATTATGATTCATGGTGGGGAAATATCATATCCGATTATGATTCATGGTGTGAAAGGCCAACAAATACGATCCCTTATGAATCAATATACGAACTTTGTTTTGATGCATATTTTGATAACGTTGTGAGGTTTGAACTCCCAATGCACACCAAGCGTGGCTGGAGAATTGTAATTCCAACCTACTGTGTTGTTGAGCAGAAGAATGCGAGTTCGTTTATTCACGTTCTTTTGATACTAACTACTCACTAACTCTAAAACCGGATTTCCATTAGATGAATTCGTTCGCAGATGACGTCGCTTTCAACCAATGTAACGAATTCATATAGAATTCGTGCGAACGTATTCCCTTAGTGGAAATCCGCCTTAACCCTGCCCAGATCGGGCTTTTTAGGGCTCTTTGGATGGAACCATGCTGGAACCACGCTGTAGTGTTGAAGCTTTTCAGAAAGTTAGGTCGACACTTAATTAACATTTCAGGAAAATATCTTTTTTTATGCAGAATTTCTTTGGTAGGTTTTCTCCAAACCATATACCAAAATCTATTTGAAGCGAAATGATAAAATAAAAAAAAATAAAAAAATGAAAATATTTTTTTACCACCTGTCAAAAATATGGTTGCTAGGGGAAAATTATCTCTAGGTACCAAATAATAAAAATTAAAATGATCCTAGATAAGTAGTAGGAAAGTTATAAAATTTGTAGTCATATAAGCCATTCATTCAATATTTATGTAAAAAAGTTTAGCTGGGGAGAATTTTGGGCCACTGTGTCTGAATAGAGTTAACGATATTAGGACTGCGCTTTTTATGGATTTGTAAAAGCACCTGTAGCATAAAGATTTTATGGTAAAAAAAATTATTCCAAAACTATATACCAAAACGTTTTTCAAGAAAAAAAAAGAAAACAAAATAAAATTTGAGGGGAAATGTTTTTCCTCTACTTGTTACAAGTATGGTTACTAAGGGGACATTATCCTTAGTTAGCAATTGTCTTCTATTTTAAAATGACCCTTAATAACTTATAAGAAAAGTTACCAAATTTCAGGTCAATCGGACTAAGAAAAAAAAGTTATTATAATTTTAGAATATTGAGGAAATGTAAATAATAAAACTACGCAAAAATTCATTAAGGTCAATTTGAAAAGTGTGAAGAAAACATATTTTCAACCAAACCAATATCTCGGAAGTTTCGTTAACGTAAAAACATTTAAAGAAATTCACCTTTTGTCGATGTAGGTGGAAGAGTTTGTGGAGTGGTGCTAGTTTCATCTGTTAGTGTATTACATGAACCATCAGAAAATTGAATATCATCTAACGCTATATCTGCACGAAAACCCATTCCACGTTCACTTTGAAATATTATCTAAAGTAGTAGTTAGTAATTCTTTACTAAATTGCAGAGGTTAAATAGGGCTTCGGAAGAACCCTAAGTGTAAATATCACAGCAAATACTAATTAATTAATTCATATAAAAGTTTCTACTACACGCATTGTATTGCATTTCCGGATATTCAAGTCTGAATATAACTGCCGGACATCATCTGCGGATAAGTTTTTTTTGAGTGCAGTGTTTAGCTTATAGCTGAACACTATAATAAAAAAAACGCTCTTTCACAAGTGATATATCCGGCAGTTATATTCAGGCTTGAAATTACGAGATAGTTAATGCCTTCTTAACATACATTCATTCAAATTTCTGATTTTCAGGGTCATTTGACCCTCTTCCAGTTTGAATTTTATAAAACCGGTGAAATCGGGGTTGTTCCCGTGATTACAATTTTCGAAATGATTTCTATTACAATAAGTAGTACCTTGATAAATGTTCATGTTCAAATTCTAAAGGTAACTTCATAATTTCATTTGAATAAAAAATAAACTTTAATAATAGAAGTATTGCTCTAAGTGGTTTCAGAATATAACCTTTATCTCCACTTCGGCCTTAGAAAGTTTGCCCAAAGATTTGAGTTAACTAAGTTTCAAGTTATTAGTGAAAAAAGTTATTAAAGATATAACCACGAGGGTATCTTAGAAATAATAGAAATAACTTCCTTGTTGATTAGTTATCCAACCAACATACTATGTAGAAATAACGCGAAAAATAACATCGTCACGACTTATGTTGTTACAACATCGTGAGCCCACTGGCAATATGATAAGACATAGCGCAATTCATACGCGAGTAGTAAAAGTAAGAGACGAGCAATATTAGCGTGCATGTGTTCGAAAATGTAGAAAAGTGCGAATAACTTTGTTGGAATATTTGCTTGGAAAGAATAGCAACATCGTCTATTAACCTTATATGCGTCTTTACTACTGATCACAACTTTAGCTTCCTTCCATTCGTCACCTTGAGGACCAGATTTATGCCATATGATTGTACTAGTACGACCAATACCTTCAGATACTAGATATACCCTTAAATCTCCCATATGACTGCCGTGCATACTGTAAAAAAATGATAAGCATCGTTTCTCTGTCTTTGGAAATAGTTTGCTAGTAAGATTTGCTTGCATTCCAGCTTTTGCAGGTGATGAAGATTCTGTGAATACATAATGCCCTAAAATTGAAACAAAGTTATTGTAAAAATAAGATCTGCGAAAGAAACATTTATCAAGTAACGTCGGAACAATGTCTAAACTACTTCGTGCGTTCATTGGGACTAATGTCTATACATACTATACATACATCTTTATGTTGCTTGTGTGAAGTTTCGAAGGTTATAAACACTATTCATTGTTACTAAACAATATATTGTGGAATTCTTAACAATTGTGGAATTCTTAACAATTGTGGAATTCTTAACAATTGTGGAATCCTCAATATAAATATAATCCAATTGTTGTTTTTCCTCTGGAAGAAACACATCCCCGATAGAAGTCAAGAATCTAATAAAATAGAATACGGAATAACGTTTGGGAAAGCAGCACTACATCTTATTATAGACTGGTCAAAAACCAAAAAACTGACGATCTTTCTAAACTAATAATCCTTTAGAATACGATTAAATTGTACGAACGTATATAGCCATTACCTTTTCCTGTTGTATGATCGGATGTTGGACCAGTATTACTACTTGGTGTTCTTCCATTGATTCTTTTCCATTTATAATCTGGTAACACGGAAGTCTGCCAGAAGCACATGTCTTGAGTATCGAACAGGCAATCGTCTGGATCTATAGTGAGAATAAACATTGAAAGTAAAATGGAGGAATTTACTTATTATGATCATTCGCAAGATTGCACCTATTTGTAACAGCACATATTTATATTAATCACAGAATTTGTTGAGTCTGGAAAAAAATTCTCAATATTTTAAATCTAGTCCGTAGAGACTTCCCCTGATCGTTTTCCGCAATTAAACCTATTAGCCATATAAGGTTCCCAGAGCCTCGAGAGCGCTACATAGCGCCCCCACCCACTTCGTAACGTTTGCTCGAACCATACTGTAGTGTTGAAAGTTTCTAGAGAGTTAGGTCAACACATAATTAACGTTTTAGCATATTTATTTTCTTTATGACGTCATCATCGCAAAACAAGTGCTTCAAAATAGATTTTAGGTGCAAAAATATATAGTAAATAAAAAGATGGCATTACCTTTTTCCAGCAAAAATAGGAAAGGAAAGAATAATTTGATTTTTTTTTGCCAACGTCAAATATTTGGATCATAAGGACAATTTATTTATAGTTGCCAAATAATAAATATTTATATATTGATCCTACAATCATGGTCATAAATTATGACACAATTTAAAAATGTTGATGACTAATACACACCACAAGTAAAACACAAACACGGAAAACAACTTAGCAAATACAAATACAACAAATTCTGTTTTATCTGGTAGCCTAGTACCCAGACTCTAAGAACGTATTCGAATTTTCGTTCCGTTCGTATTGCCAATCAAAATTTAAGTTTTGTTTTGTAAAAGTAGGAATTCCGAATTTTTGCACTAATTTTGCTTTTTTCCAAATAATTTTGACCTTGATTTAGTAGATACAATATAGAAAAAAATTCTAACATTTCTAGAGATATAAACAATTCAGTCGAAAGTTACAAAAAAGATCCATGAACGTCGGGACACATTGTGCCACTAGATCTAACCAGATTAAGTTTCACTTGTGGAGTCGAGAATTCCTCCAAATTTGCGAAATGTCTCTTAATCTATCGTAGAAACTTTGAATCCAGGTCTAAAAGTTTGTGAAACACTATTGAAAAATTATGGCAATGATATATATTCTGCAATGTAGACATATATAGGTTGATACCTAGTCCACACTTTACTGTAATGCAATCAGTAACCATAGAAGATATTCCATCACATCCTTTTCCTCCGTTCTTTGGTGTTGGATCTGTGCAAATACGAGTTCGTGTTGTACTGCCAGTGCCACAAGTTTGATCGCATTCTGACCAAGCTGACCATTTATTCCAATGACCATCAACTGAGCCTATAACGCGTAAAGAAAATGTTAGATAATTATTCGATAGTGTGTTTATTACTCAGTGGGCAATACAATACTCAAAGTCAGCAGTAAAGACGCTAGAACAGCGTCTAGCGTTTTTACTGCGGATTTTGAACAAGTTTTTGCCCACTGAGTATGCATTCTTTAGCACCATGATGCGAATACATTAACTCCAATTATACCGGGCGTTTTGGGACTCTGAATAGCATGTGGGGCACAAAGTACCCCCTCCATAATTCTGATGAAATTATGTTGTTGTGTTGAAACCTTCCAGAAAGTTAAATCAACACTTGCTAAACATTGTAGCAAAATTATTTTTTGATGACGTCATTATTTTCGATGATGTCATCAAGGCAAAGTAGGTGGTGAAAACTTTTATACTCAAACATTTTTTTTTAAAAAAAATTACCACCTGTAAAAAAAATGGCGTGCTAGGGGAAATCATCCCTAGTTACCAAAATATTTTGCAAAATGATCCTAATTAAATTGTAGGAAAAGTCTCATATGTTCTAGTGGTATAAGCTGTTCTCTTAGAAGTTATGGAATAAAGTATGACAGGGTTAAACAATATCATTAAACGGGAAGGCCATTCTACCGGAGTCTCATATAAATATTTATTAAATCAATTTAGTGAAATCTATCTAAACATTGATTTACAATAGGTGGAATATTTTCTACACTAAAGCAAAACTAAGACTTTCCATTGATAGAATTTGGCGTGGCAGGATTTTTAACATATACTTCCAATGAAATCAGCCTTAATGCAAAAGCTTAACGATTCTGCTTTAGAGAGGCAGTGTCATAATTCTTCATTACGAATTAATGGAATGGAAATAGCTTGCTCGTGTAGGCAATATACTAAGATGTTTATCTTCCACAAGTTAATGCAAAATTGATTGTTCACGCAGTTTCGAACAACATTTCTGTCGAGAGACAGCCATTTTACATAGGTTACTTTGCTACTTTGCTTTAATTACCCCTTAAAGGTAAACAAAATGTTCCACGTGCAAATCATTCAGTTGAAAAAATATTTGTGTTACTCAGTTGGACGCATATCTAATAGTCATAGTATAAGTCCACTTAGCATCTTGACATGTAACTTCTAACAAGCAACAGGACAATATATGTATGAGCGATTTATTGAGCTCACATGATGCAGAATAATTTTATATATCAAACGCGATTATTCTATCCTTCGACGAGTATTTATTTTTTTGACCTCGAGATACAAGCTCTAGGTTAATATACAGACCTCAAAAGCTCGGTTTGTGTTATCGACTTCGGTCTTGTATTTCCCAATAAAGAATAACAAAACAGTTAGTATTGGATAAGTACAAATAATTACTGTAGAGACAAGTGATCGTCACAAAACAGGTTCAAAGTCAGCAGTACAGGAAATGAATCTTTACTGCGGATGACTTTGAACGTTTTTGCCTACTGGGTAAACTTACGAAAACATTCATCATTTGAGCAGTCTTTATATTCCGTCTGTATACCCCAAAAGTCTGCACCTGCACATTTAGTTGAGTCATAAGAAGCCGAACAAAAACGTTGTCTATTCTTGTTACAACCAGATCCAAAACCACATAGAGACCAATCTGACCATCCAGACCAAGTTTCGTACGTTTCTTTAACCTCTAAAAAGATTCGCTTAGATTTTACAGACTATCGAATATATTTAAGACGGACGCGAATTCTAAATAAAGCCACTACATTAATTGAAAGTGACGTCACCTGACATGTTACATCGCTTTCAATCAGTGTAATGGCTTCATTTAAAAGTCGTACCAACAAATTCGGCTAGTTGAGATCAGTCTTTACGGACACCTCCGCGTACAGACTATGTGCTTACATATCTATAGTGCGCATATGGAGACAGTTGAACTTAATCTTAAATATTGTAATCCATCCTTGCTTAACGTTTTGTCTATGTTCTGTCGATGTAGTGTTTATACTACAGCATTTGTTTATAGAAAGAAAATATTCAGCTCTTATAGAAGAACTTTACATATATGAGACTGAATCACTACCTTTTTGTTCGTATGACCAAATCTTTTCTCGTTAAGCACATATACCGAAGAATGGTATTGCGTCATATTTTATATCAAAACAGATTAATAGATAAACACGTAAAACGGAACGATTTCCTTACTTAAACTATGCTAGATGCTTCTTATAGCACGTACTGTTATATCATTCATCGGAGCATGTCCTCACAATGGGCAAAAACCTGTTCAAAGTCTGCAGTAAAGACGTTACAACAACGTTGTTCTAGGGTGTTTACTGCTGACTTTGAACAATATTTTGCCCAATGAGACTGTTATTGATTTTGTACAACGCAATATTTCACGCACCATTGACCAAATAATTGTGAACAGAAATATTTAATTTGTATTATTTTGCTTATATTTAATGCAAAGCTGATTGCTAAATAAATTCTAGTGGTTAGTTTCCAGTTCAGAAAATATCTATGGATAATACCAAAAGTAGAATTTCATTGGTAGAAATTGACGTCACAGTGTCACAACCATTTTTGCTATGGAATGTCTTCTGGCTATGTGTTTGCTAAACATATATTTTACAAAGTGAAAATCAACATTAACCCTTTTATAGAGGTTTGTGATAACCTGTGGGAGAGGATAAAATGACCAACACCCGAAAAACTATCAAATTAGTTGTCAGTTTTACTTGAAACCTGGGGAATATTACTCCAGACTCAATTTTTCCGAAGAAAGAAAGAAAAAATGGATTTGTTGTCATTTCATACAGAATGTGAATTTCCTTACACAATACCAACGTTTTATTTCTGTTTTCAAACAAATTCCAGTCCAGGTAAATAGAGTTCAATTATATTACCATTGCATCTATACAACAGATTTAAATGCATTATATCTTTCTTTGACAACTCTCTTCTTTGTCCAAGTGTCTTGGATTCATCACCAATTGCAACAATAGTTGGTTTATTATTTTTAGAAAATGACATTTTTCCATAATGCATTATACTGTCGTAGTCATAGCTGATTTCTTGCATATTCGATGCAACTTCCGATTGCTTCTTGAAATTGCTCTCCTCGTCTAAATAAGAATTAAGTTTTTGTTAAATCGTGCATCTCACAAAGTCATCTTTAAACAACATGCGTCGGACATAGCGCATCGCATCTTTCTTTACTAGTTAACTAATTTTAACTAATTATAAAAGTTGCAATTTGAATATAAATATCACAGCGTGTAAAACCACCAATTGGCTCAAAACTTGTTCAATGACCGCAGTAAAGACGCTATAACAACGTTGAAAGCGATGTTCTAGCACCTTTACTGCGGACCATGAACGGGTTCGGCCCACCCAATATCTTCGTTTATAGAGGGCTTTCTGAGAACAGCAGTAGGTTCAACTCACCATCTTGTATATTTTCCCAAAATATTTCCACATGCCGATCCCTATCCGGTCTTGCTTGTTCATGCCAAAAGCCAAGTGCATGTAGAACCTCGTGCATAACTACACCTTTATGCATGCAACCACTCCCTAAACTTATATCTTGATATCCCTCACGATAAAATTGCCGACCAACACTAGAAAAACAGCTAAAACAACAAACATATGGTGTTTATAACTATTAAATCTTAACCGAAACTGAATTAATCCATGGGCACAAACTTGTTCACAGTCCGCAATAAAGACGTTAGATTTAAACGTTTTCAACTTTTTTTCTAGCGTCTTTAGTGGTAACTTTGAAAAAGCATCTACTATCATTAGTGGTTCGGATTTTAGCTACCTGCAAATGCCTGTTAGAGGATCAAGAATATCAAAAATGTTTGCTGAAACAATTCTGGTGTTTAGCTATATATACCGGGCTTTTGGAGACTCCTCATAACTTTTGAACGACTAAAGAGTTGAGATAAAACTTTGCAGTCTATCACAAAAGAAACAAAATTGTACCAAACTTTTTTTGCTGAAATCAGCGTTTTTTTGATGACGTCATCACAATTAATTTTAAATGACTTATTTTCTTAAAAAACTGTACTTTCTTAGAATTTTGATTAAAAGAGTTCTACGAAGCTTTTTTCGTTATGTTTGTAGTTTTGTATAGGTATTTAAATGGTCTTTCATATAGTTTCTGGATTATTGATGAAAATGTTGAAAAATACCAAAATTTTAATCCGAAATTCCGGAAAAAAGTATGATTTTAAAATATCGGAAAAATCGGTGAAAAAAGGCTAGTCATGTGACTGAACTTATCAGAATTATTTAATTTGTTAATTTAAGTTTTGCAACATTACCATTATGCTAACACAAGTTATGGTAAAATATGGTTTATTTATCGATTTCTCACTTGAGAATAGGTGGTTTCAGGTCCATATCTTTTGATCTGCTGGAAGTATGATGTTCAAATTTAGTCAGTACGTGTCAAAACTAGGTAAGTTTCAGTATCATCGCTTTCTCCAACATATATAAGGTTAAAGGACTCACTCTTTTTTTTTCTTTTTAAAATAACTATTGAATCAATTAAATATACGGCTTATGGCTTTTCCTATAATTGATCTCAGATCGTTTTGATTTTTTTTTTTGAAAACTAGGGACAATTTTCCCTTTGTAACCAACTTATTGACATCCTAATTTATTTTTCTTGAAAAACATTGTGACATTTTTCTTCCCCAACAGGTTTTGTCTTAATGGCATCACCATAATTAATGAGATCATCAAAAAAGTAATTGAGATCTTGACCTAAATTTCTAGAAATATTCACCCCACAGTATGGTTCCATAAAATGTTAAAGACGGATGTCCTTTGAACCACTCCCCAGAATTGTAGAGTCCCATCATTAACGTAAAAGTGAGCCCTGCAATGCAGGCTGCTTGGTTTTTCTTAATTTTTGGTTCTGTTGGGAGCGTGTTACTTCCCACTGGACTAAAACTTGTTCAGAATCCGCAATAAATATGATTTGTTCTAACAGTTTTACTGCAGACATAGAGCAAGTATTTGGCCACTCGCCTATTAATTTTGAGAAATAAATGGTAAGGAAAATAGAGAACATTTACAAAAAATGATACACTGTATGAATGGCTGACGGTTCATAATATCTACGTATACTGACTTTATATTGTCTTATAGCTACGTCAATAAACATTTCGTATATACCTTTCTTACGAAAACAATTCACAGCCCATAGGCGTAGATATAAGGGCCGTCGCATAGTGTAGATAGTGTTTCACATTGTAATACTAACCCGTCTCTTTGAATAAATCTAATCCAGTTCTTTTCATTAGAATGTGGTACAAACTTTATGCATGATTGATTAGTAATTTCGTTTATAGCTTCTCCAATTGTGTCTCTTCCATATTCTATATATTCCGATACAATCATTTTAACAACTGAATATTTATTCATACTTATCTTACAACAAGCGTTCGATACAAAAGAATATGTTTGTTAAGAATCAGGAAATAGAAGAAAAATGCATAAACAAAATGTCGGGTAAATAAGAAGCAGTGTCGTTTTATTCCTTTTCTGTTTTGAAAGAAACTGTTGTTGCATATGTTGTACATTGGAGGCGTTGTAAATAATCGCAATTGATCCGTGATTTTCTATAGCTAATATCACAGAATACAGCCACTTATTTCCACCATGTTTTTGTAACCTGGTTTAGCCGGTAAGTCATCATTTTTAGAATGTGAGCTGACTTTTTTACAAGAAAAAGGCAACAAGTCACATCACATTTCATTTACAATCACTATGTTTTTTACAATCACTATGTATTTATTTACATATGACACTTTTGCTAAGTTGTTGCTAATGTGGATTTTCATTGTCATATATTGTATAAATTATAAGCAAATATACGTCACAATATAAATGGCCTAATGAATACTCTCTTTGGTCATTCAAGATAATGACTGATCAAGCTTGCTCAGTCCTTATCCCTGAATTGCCAGTGACAGGGATCTGTATTCAGTAGTCTTTTACACTCTATGTCTTACCAACAGATGAATCTATTTCGTACGGAACAACACGACTAAACCATAAGTATGGTAAATCTCTTCTACCTAACCCACGTTTTGATGAACTGCTTTTGAAACTTGAAATTGGTGCTTTAATTTTCGAAAGATCTTTTTCTACGTAGATATCACCTTCCAAAAGTTTTCTTCCTAAAATGTAGCAAAGGTAAAATAAATGAAACATATCTGAAGTTGAAAGATCATTTAAAGTGCTGTGTGCATAGACCTATTTACAAATACATGAAAACGAGGCGTTGGCTGTTAAAAGCATAGAAACCTATTACAATGCAATAAAGTTCCTTTTTGTATAGAGACTACGATGTATTTCTTATTCACTGTTATTCATATAGCTATGAATTATTTTCCCAAGGGATGCTTCAAAACGTAAATGAATAAACTAACAAACCATGCATCAATCGAATATGCTCAACGGATTCACCAGAATCAAAGCGGCAAAAAACGATTCTGGTTAACTAGGGTCAAAAGAGATAACAAAGCAGAGATCTTGCCCAACTGCCAGCTGCTAAAGGTAAGTATTTAGAAATATGAAACTAACAAAAAGTTCAGCCACACTGTTGCTCACCATTCTTTTTGTTAATTTCCATAATTTCTTCAAAAGCAGATTCATCTTTTTCTTTTTTACCTGAAAAGGACGGATCGAAAATAAATTTAGATAGATAAGCACAAACGCAAATTGTATATACTTATATTTCCGACCGAAATTTTGCATCCTTGACTGACGCAACTAACGCACCGAACATAATTTGGAAAACTTAGCTCGCCCATTCGCCTCGCTCATTTTTGGACTTTTTTGATGGTTTTTGTTTACTAGCTTACTAGCCTTGCATATTGTTTAGCATTTCCGAAGGTTTACAATCAATAAAAATAGAAACCCCTTTACATTTTCTGCTGAAATTTGGTATTCTAACGCACAGAATGCGATATATTTATTTTTAAATAAATTTACCTCGCTAATTAGTCTCACGCATTGTCATGCTTTTGTCAAGGTTTTCAACCAACAAAAACAGAATTGTTTTACATTTTCTATTGAAATTTAGTATTCTAAAGTAAAAGCGCCCTACACCATAAACAAGGAGGAGGAACCAAGTTGTTTTAGAGTAATAAATTTTTGTACGATAGTAAACGAGGTGGTATGAATATCATGGGGTGCTGACATGCTATTACAGGGAGCCGCGACGAAAGAAGAGATTTCTTACTAATGAATGTAGATATATAGCATAAAGTTAGATTTACACTAGGATAAACATTTCGTATCAAAGTCAAAAACAAAATCTATTTGTGAAATGGGCATTAAAGTCACGCATCACGTGACCTCTATTTCTTCATATGGAATGTCTTCTTTAGGGTTTTGCACGAAATTTTCACCTAGTGGAAATCCACTATAAAAACAATTTGAATATTGCTATAGATTAGTCCGGATTACAAAGTCTTTGACAGGGTATTTATGCGAAAAAAAATATATAAAACATTCTAACCCTAATTTAACCCTCATTTTAACCCTACATTGTACCACAACTCCCAAAATTTCCTTATAACTTCTGATCGGCCACTTATTGTATTTCGTGACTTTTCACGTTATTGTATTCGAATATTTTTTACCAAAACGGTAAAAACGGACTTAGGACCACTCTTGGCCTACGGGACAACGGCTTTTTACTATGTAATAGTTGATAAAAAATTCATAATTAGCAAATAATTACGATATAATCAGTTGTTTTAGCTAAATTTCCATTTTCGCTTTCCAAGTCAGGTTTTTACGGGTACTGCGGTCAGATACTCACATTCTGCATGAAATGATAAGGTATGCAAATTTTTAATACATATTCGAATAGTAGAGAGCCTAGGATATATTGTGACCAAGTTTTAAGTAAAACGGAGCAGCAGTTCGAAAGTTATTGGGGTGTGGTACATTGTACCCCCCGGGGGTTATTAGATCCCCAAAAAGCCCGGGTCTATTAGGGTTAAGTGTCTCCTCTATCCTCAGCTTAAACTACAATGATTGGAATAAATTATAAAACGATTTACGAATTTTCAACGCCACAAGTGAAACATACTCGACCACGGGAAATCACTAGATTTATCTTGTATATTTATCGTGAAGACTTAAGGCATTAGATCTCTGTCCAAACTTGACAAATTATGTTGTTCTTAGCAGCCTAGTATCCAGACTCTCAGGACAAATAATAATTTCCCGCCGTTTGTCTTGCTTATTAGGTTTAAGTTGGAATTCCGATTTTATTTCACTTATCTCCAACATTTTACGGCGATTGTAGGAATTCTAGAGATACACATACTCTATTCAGAAACATATTAATAACCAAAAAATTGGAAAAAGTATAACTGAAATTTTCTTACTATCATTCTCTATTTCTTCTTTATGAAATGGATGACATGTATAGGTAGATAACCAAAACAGTAACAGCAAAGTTAAATGCATAACTAATTGAAGAGTTCTACGGCGACTTCAGCAAATCTTAGCTCTATAAAAGAATACAACCTATTCGTAAAATGCTTTCAAAGTCATCAGTAAAGTTGCTTAAACAACGTTGATAGCATTTTTTGTCCACTGAACACTACAACGTGAAAGACAGAAAAAATCATTTTGCAATATATATTTTTAGAAAATAATGAAAACAAGATGAGACCTGCGCAGGGACTGCATTGCAACAAGTTACATTGCAATACGTTCTACTTTGAGAACCACTGTCACGTTTTTATTATTTTGAGAAAAGTTTTATATCCTACCTTTGAACTAGAGAAGACTCAAAAAGAAAAATATATAAGTGATTAGGTGACACATCCACAGTGACGATTTTAAACATTATTATCAGCTCATAATATCAACATAAAATAAAGAAACTTCTGCATCATTGCATAATGTATTGGACGTTGCATGAAATGCTGGATTCGCTTGTCCAGCGTTTTCGTAACTACGGAAAAAATACAAGTTCCATATACCTGCAATCTGACCTTCCTATATACCAATAGCCAATATTTTGTCTCTTCGAGATATTAATTATATTTTAGACGTCAAATATTATAATTAATTGAAAAGTTGAGGGGTAATAATAGCCCAGTGGGCAAAATCTTGTTTAAAGTCCGCAGTAAAGATGGTAGAGCAACGTCGTTTGACATTATTGTATTTACTGCGGACTTTGAACAAATCTTCGCCTACTGAGAGACCTTTTCACAAATAATGAAAGCGACGAGGTGTTTGTTTTTTAAAGTATAAACTTGTTAAATTGCAATAGCATCACCTTTGTGCAGGGAAAGTTTATATTGTTATTTGAGAACATCGTGTTTTGATATTTCTTAACTCTATTCAGTTTTTGAAGCAATGAGTTAAATCTCTACAACATTTGCCTCATCTTGTTGTTTATTATAATTAAATGTTTTACCCCCGTAAAATATTCTTTGTTTTCATACTTCCCACGAAGGTTTTATGGAAATTAAATGCTTTTAAATACTCAAAAGTTACAATCCGAAATGACAAGGATATGCTGAACTTCATCAATACAAATAGGACTAATGTATGACTTTATTTTAAACTTATGAAATCATGTAATAAACGTTTTTACCAAATTTGGTCACACGATGAATCCGTTTCCCCAATTTTTCTGGGTTTTTGGATCAAAATTTATGTACTTACCAAGGTATTTGCTGTTGTGGGACAACAAGACATTACCTATCTAAAACTGAAAACAGAATTAGAAAATTTATCATAGAACTGATTTAATGGCAGTTCTTAGAAAATATGTTTTTTAAGAAAAAAAAGCTATGTTATACTTTCTGTGATGACGTCATCAGAAAAATGCTGACATCATCAAAAAAAATTGGTACCATTTTTTTCCTTCTATTATAGACTATAATTGTGGAAAATGTAATCCAAATACTACAATAAAGTTCGGTCCAAATACTACTTCTGCTACTTTCAACACAAAATTTAATGGGATAAAGACATATTAAAACTAATGTCAGATGCAAAATATTAGCTTTTATATTCCCCTTAATTTGACAATTTGAAAATAAAAATGACTTTAATAAAATAAATTTGATCTGATTGATTATTACGTTTACAATCCTTTACATATAGAAACATTTAATAAGACTTAAGTATTCCACTATTTATTATAAGTAACGTATGCACATAGTATATCCGAAGTAATCTGAAGAATCAAAAATATGGAGCGTATTGTCATCGTCCAAGATAGTCCAAGTTACAAATGCACGATTCACTAACTGAGAATAGCCGGTCATTAATGAAATTATTGAAAAGAATATGGCCTTAGACAGATCATTGTGGTACATCTAGTCTCTAACCATTCACTGAATGATGAACTAATACAGATTCCATGTTTTCTATTACTACGGAACCTGTAAAGAAACCTTTGACTGTTTTGACCAAATCCGTAAACCTTCAATTTAGCATGTAAAAGATCATGCGGCAAGCAGTAAAGGGCTGTTAATAGATCCACCGTAACAAAACTAACTTAAGAGCATATTCTCCAAAAGTACTAGACCATATCATTTGAAATTTTATGGCATGCACTCTCACAAATTTTCTGTGGATTATTTTCTATGACATTTTGAAAAAAACGTTTGGCTTATTTTGCCGACGACAGACAAAATATAATAAAATTAGGTAAATAATGGAAGAAGAAAATGCTGACATCAGCAAAAATGCCATCCAAGATCATTAAGAACTGCTTTTTTATAATTTTATATTACCAATAAAATTGTTTTTTAAAAGTAATGCGAAGGTATTGCAACTTAGAAGCATATATTGAAAACATCGAAAAAATATTTTTAAATACATCCTATCGAAAAAATGCTTTCGCAATTATGTTAGGAATAGTCTGGTTTTTTGCATCAAATTGTTCCTAAAATAAAATATACAGAGTCAATGATCTTGCAATAGATTGGTTTCTTCGTACCGAACAACCAATCCATTGTCACATCACTGACCTAATACACTGATATGTGCAGATTTATTTTTTGTTGAATTTTGTCAATTCTTGATTTAACCCTAACAAAAAAGTTGGTTTTACAGCAAAATTTGGAGACGTCCCCTTACTAGGTGCTGTGTTACCAACGTTAAATAAAGAATATATAAATAATTAATAGTATGGAGGTGAAATACAGCTGCCGGCCTACTAGCTCCCCCGGGTGAGGTAGGGTTGAGGAAAGTATCCAACCGACAAAACATATTTATTGAGCGGCATTCTATTTCTGAAACAGGGCGCTCACCCACACCTCCTCTCTCTTAATAGGAATAGAGTTCACAATGAAAAAGTATATATATATTTTTTGCTAATCTCCTAATTACTAATAAACATGTTACAAAACAGGTGCAATTTTAAACCAAGTTTGTCAAGGAACGCACTTGGTTCAGAACGTTGGTTTGATGCAGACTCGGTTCGATCCCACAATGCTTTGCAAATGCAACTAGCCGTGTACGTTTTATTTTATATTCTATATACTTCAAATAACATATATTTATAAGAATCCTTAGAACTTCTAGAATCAGTCTACATTTTCAAGCATTACTATAAATATTAAAGTAAGGTTTACATCAAAAAGAGTAATTGGTGATTGTAAATGTAAATATCAAACAAAGGTATAACTAGGGAATAAAAAAGAACAATGCGACAAGTCGTGCTTAATCGCTATATTATCCTTTAGCGGTCAAGAATAACGTTAAATTTATGTCTTGGCTGAAATCTACAAAGAACTGCAAGAATTGATTAAACAAAACTAGCAAAGAAATTAATACATCACGAAATTAACGACGACCTGTGAAAAATTTTCAATTCGACTCCGCAAATTAAAACCCCGCAGATATGAAAGTAAATGATCTTGTAGTTGTTGGTGCACCTTTCTTGAGTTTGGGATCACGCAGAAAACCCGTCGAATTTCCTTTAGAGCCCAGTTGTTATAACGTACTTGATTAAGGATATCTGCAACGACGCACTTGATTTAATATCTCATTGAATATCTTACTTGGTTCAAACCAAGTGTGTTTTTAGCATACTTGGTTAAAAAACTCACTTGGTTTGTAACGCATATATCAGTTCTCACAAATATGTAAGTGTGAAAGCCTGCCGAACCCGGTGTCTTATTTCTCCGTATTTGGACTGTGTATTACCTTATATGACAATACCTAGTCCGAATACGGAAAAATACTCAACCGTATTAGGTGGACCTTTAACATCATGTGCTTCATCTGTGGACTGCTATATATTGATACAATGCAATGAAAAAATGTATTCGAGATATTATATTTCACACGTAGAAAACATCTCCAAAAGAATCAACGATCTTGCAATTGATTGGTTTCTTCGTACCGAAGAAACCAATCGAATGCGAACTCATTGACTTAACATTTTTCTTCGTAGATTAATTTGTATCAAATTTATTGATTTTGACTTCTTTAACACTATTTTATCTGGGGTCCTTTGGGTAGCATATTTTATCTGGGGAGGGGAGGGATGCCCTACCTCCTTAACTTCTAAAGGACTCTGCATTTCTTAATGAGAACTGGTACAGATAATGTTCTCATCAAACCGAATTCAAAAATGTAAAAAATTGTTAGACAATAGGCCATTTACACTGTCTTCAGAGAAGTAGAATTCCTTTAAAACAATAGAAAATTGTATTTTGATGATATTGATTGTAAAAATATGCTATTTCATATATAATATGGATTTTGACCCTGAAAAACCAGAAATAAGTGTGGTAAAAGACTAGATTTCGAATCAGCGCTATCAAATTTGGTCACATACCAATATTCATCAAAAACGAAGCACTTTTAATATTTGGCGAAATTTTGCCCAAAATGTGGCCAAAGAGGTATTTTTGGTCCGAATTTTGAAAAATAAAGATCATATTTGGATTCAGCGCCATCAACTTTGGTCATATACCAATTTTCATCCAAAACAAAGCGCGAACTAAATTATTTTATCGACAAAAACGTTTGTAATAATTATTGTGGCAGACTTGTGAAATTTTAGTAGTTTTAACGCACCATAATAAAGTTATTAATAAAAATCCGCAGGGTATGGCATTTTTGCCTCACAACCCCCTTCCCCCCCCCCTCCCTTCCCCCCAGATAAAATAGGAAATAAGGTTACAGTTGATAAAATATCTGCTTTCTGAAACAAATTCTGGAGATGGTTCCTTACCTCGTATAACAAGTGTGTTGCTTGTTGGCTTCAAGCTTCAAGCTTCAAGATTTGAAGTTTGTCCAATTTATTTAGTTTTGATATCAAACCATAGTTCTTTGCAAGACGACCTTACGATGAAATTGATGAAACTGAGTGTATATACAATGGGAGTAGCTACTATATATAGGAATCGCGACTTTATTATATGCTATTTAACCAATTTGAATTTCCTTTGCATTTATATATAATACACAAACATAAATTATTTTGCTGAATATTTTAATTTTGAAATAATCTCTTTCATGTTATTATTGTGGAAATGTTTTACTCATACAATATCAAATTTCATACAAAAACGACCGCCAATGAAAACCATTATTTAACAGAAAATATAATATACACAAAATGTACATACTTTACACGGAATAAAATTTGGATATAAGCAACCGCTTTTCCTGTGTAAATGTGAATTTGAATAATGATCTTTGCAAGTTTTGTTTCAGAAGCGCCATGGCTCGACCATGTGCGCCATTATTCGGCCAGGCAAAAAGTGTAAGTAATAAATATACCTCTACAGTATACCTTATTTTAATAGCACTTAGACACCATTTCCCTGAGGTTTGCTTTATACGTCGTTCCAGAATGCTCAAAGAAATACATTGTATGAAGATTTTGTCACAAAGGGACTTCCGATTCAAAATATGTTGATACCGGCTTCAACGTATAGTGTAACTATTGTGTTTCTGATTTTTTTTCGAAAAAGGGACCCTATTTAAATTAAACAGTTTCGAATAACTCGGTGCTTGCATTATCCCTTTACACATTTTGCAGAATTTAGGATCAAAACAAAGAAACCTGTTTTGAATTCAAAAACACTGATAGGGGGTCAAAATTTCTGATTTTTCGTCTCGAATAAAAGTGACTAATTTTTTCTGGTTGATAAAACTTTTCACCGACGATTGACGAAATTTTTTTCTCTAATATTTTAAACATTTTTATCGAGAAAAGTGTCAATGACAGTTACGATTCGGGTAAAACAATGACTGAAGTCTGCTGGGAATACTTACTGCACGACTGAGTAATGATGCAACGTGGTTAGTCATAACGCTTTTTTTGGGTTACGTTGACTATTTCATCATTATTTGTCGAAGTCGTTGTTCAAATCCACAGTTGCGTTGTGAAAGCTCAGAAATACGAACGGCAGGAAGTTTCATGAATTTGATCAAAGAACTTTGAAAAAGGGAAACACTAGCTAGTAAGATGGCGTTCTCACTAAAAGCGAACTACAATCGATAAAATCTTTCAATCGATAAACAATCCTACTTAAAAATATTGTGAGTATTGTTAAAGGCAATCGATAATCAATCGATCGATTGATATTCGATTGACTATGATTGGCTTCTATTGGTTTCCGAAGTTTGATTGGCTTCGATGCTACATCTGGTTTTGAGAGAGCGTTGTCATGGAAAACTAGAGTGCAGTTGTTGTTGTTGAGAAACCCAGACTATGCTTATCGGAAATTCTGCTGACCTATTCACTCAGTTCTGGCAAATTACCGATAAGCATTGGTATGGAATGCTCACTAAGCACGACTGGTCGGTTCTGGTCGGTTCATGTCACACCGGAAAAATATCTTCTTTCTGTCCCATAATCAAAATGGTTCTTTCCTACTTGTCCAAATCCAGAGACTCCTCGTGGTCGTTTTCCGCACTTTGGTTTTACTTTTGAAATTTTGTGACGTCATAGAGGGATAAGCGGGACATTTTGAATATATTTTAATTCATAATTTTGACAATTCTATCATACGGAAAAACATGTCGTATGAAGTATGAAGATAGACCAATACGATTTTCAAAAATTTGATTTGATGACATCATCGCATGGCTGCCATTATACTTTCAAATATTTAGAGGTGTTACAAACTGAGCGACCGAGTATCATAACCCTTTCATAAACCAAACTTAACCAATCCACGAGCCTAAATCATGTCATTAAAACCTTTACACCATAAAACTATAACCATACCAAACAACCGCTCGTGCCAAGCCATAAACATAAGCTACAACAGCTAGATCATAAACATACCGTAAATCCATTAATACCTCAATCATATCCATCCAAGCTATATAAAGTTAGAAACTTATGCCACTAGCCTTTAACCCATAGTTATACCCTGGAAAATCTGTAAAATATCAATTTTAATTTTTTCAAAAATATCTTAAAAATCTGGTCTGTAAAACATTATTCCGAGGATTCTGCCAGGCTACCGTATTTTCCGAATAACTTTTCTTATGTAAGCGCTGAAACTTGTCAGATTTGGTATAATCCTAATTTACACCTTCTTGGGAATTCTCATAGCTATCACGCGATCTTCAAAATTTGGCCATTTCTCGAAACCACCTTTCAAATTACCCATAAAACCCTTATAAAATTAAACAAGTACAAATGTAAATAACTCATTCAATATTTATCATAGAGGCTTCAAACTTTCAACAATGACTAATTGCATCACTATCTTTGTGCTGATATCAGAATTATGACGTTGTCATTTGGTGACGGTATGACCGACATTTTGATATTTTGACGCCCTATACTGGCACAACCAGAACATTTTATGAATAACCCGAAATATTTATTAAATCCGGAATATTTTTATTGCTGTTCAGAATCAAGAAACAGGACGTAAAAATCAGCTTTAGAACAAAACTTATAGCCTTCGAAAGAATATACACTTTTCAAAGAAAAAATTCATAGTAAGGTGTGATTTTTAATGACGTCAGCAAGAAATGATGACGTCAGCAAAAAAGAAACAATATGTCAAAATGTTTATTATTATTATGTTTATTTATATTTATATGATGTAGTATTTTTCAATCAAGTTTTATGACTGTATGTGTAGCCAAACCGGAGATCTCAAGGGGGAGGGGGCGAAATCCACCCCTTCCCTCCCCCGGCGATTTCAACCCATCCAAATAATGTCAAAATATGCGTAAGCTACAAAACATGAAATATAATATCGATCAACGAATTAAAAATGCTAATGCTAAGAGAAAAAATATTTTTAAAACTAAAAAACGTAGTTGTGGTTGTTACCTCATAGGAGAAAGTTCAACAAAAAAGCTTTCGAGCTTGTTACTTTCTGTGATTGTTAATTGCGTTCGAATCAACTTGCATTGGAACTACTTTGTTGATAGGGTTTATTTACCTTCATGAGAATAACGAGATAACGTTCTTGAATATTTTGTAAGCTCGATGGTAACTTACTCTAGAAGTTATGGTAACTTCGAGTCGATGTAATCGCCTTTAACGTTTTCAAGATTTCGACCAATCTTCTTTACGCTGGTAATGTTGTATGTATATATACTTGATTATCCACACATATTTACAATGTTTTACAGTACTCTGTTGACTGTGTATTAACCAGATTGTCGATACGTATATAGAGAAACATGTTATGACAAGCGAGGTTAACAATCACAGCTGCTAAATTATCACGATATCGATGTCTGAAAATTCGGAAGGTTTCACCAGGTGCAGTTCACTCTTTGTTGTTGAGCTCTTAATTTCAGTGTCTCTTGTCGGAGCAAATCAAACTTTACTTTCCAATGGAGATCATTTTCACACAGTTCAGGCGCTATATTATATAGATATAGATTTATATTTATACGTTTATATATAGTTTGTTATGGTTCTATATTACGGTATACATGTAGTATATAACCATGTTCTGTAACTATAGCGCTATATACCATGTAGTTTGTATGAGGCAATTGATTGATCATCTGTTAAAAGAAAATGTCATTTTTCGCACATTGATTGGCATATAAGTTATTATCGGCAAAATAGGCAAAGGTGCACAGCAGATCTTTGAATCCTGATACAACCTTCACAAGGTCTGCATCTACCCCTGATTTGATTAACAAAATGAATGGCACGAAAATTCGAATTTGTTCCAAGATCCTGGGTACTAGACCGCTGGGAACAATAGAATTCGTCGAGTTTGCAAAATGTCCTAAGATCCAAAGTCTCTGAGAGAAATCTCAAGGGATTTCTCAAGATCGTTTTTTCGCATTTTTGTTTTACATGTGGCGCGTATTGTACGCCGAAATTTGTAAAATACATGTCAAAGATTACAACAAGGTATACATTGTATATGCTTGGAAAGTGTTTCGCTAGTGCAGAGTTCTTAGTTGGGGCTAAGTCGGCATGATTTTTCTTTTTGATAAAATACGGCACTGATTCCACTGCCGATCCCGCCTCTTTTAGTTATTTTCTCCAGGTTTATTTATAATATCATTATGAAATTTGTATGCGCAATAAACACATCCATTTCCTACATTACATGCAAGACTAACAGATCAACCCTATTCAGAATGGGAGGAGGGACAAAGTCCCCCCTCCCCCCTACTATGCTTTTATTAATAACTTCTGAACGAATGGCTACTACGGCTTGAAATTTTAGGACTTTTCCTTTAATTTATCTAGGATCCTTTTGAATTTTTTTTTTTTGGTAACTAGTGATAATTTTCGTTAGCAACCAAATTTTTGACAGGTGGTAAAAAAACATTTCCAAAATATATTTTTTTATTATTATTTCATTCTGACAAAATTTGGCAACCTTTCGTATTAAAGGTAGCGTGATTTTAAGCAATTGCTAATAGATGAGGCGCAAAAGCAATACTGCAAGTTACTAAATTCACGGGAGAATGTTAAAATATATTTAAGTGTAGGAGGTTTCTTGAAAAAAAGTATTTTCTGTTACTGTATAGATGTACAGTTTGGTTTTGATTTAGGCATATGGTACGGGTATGGTACGGTCATGGTACGGTCATGTATCCGGACTGTGTATTGCCATGTAAACAGTATACGTGAAACAAACAGTATCATTTTGCATCTATTTTATATTTTTAGCATCCAAAATAATTTATTTCGACTTTTCATAATTTAAAAATCAAATAAGAAACATGTGTTCTAAAATATTAGTAAAAATGACAAATTGTGTCACTCAAATTCAAATTTTTCTACGAAAGTGTACTTAACTTCATCAAAAAGACGCCGAAAAGACGCCCAAACAACATTCCAACGTCTCTTCAACGTATCTTCAACATTTATTAGACGTCAAGCGCCTGCATGACGATGTCAGATAAAATTTACAATAATATCAAAAGAAGTTAATCAAATTAACATTGTGGAGGGTTCAGACATCGCTTGTCTGATCTTTACATTCCATACTTATAAAACTTCATAAACATAATTTGCATTAGCTTTACCAATGCATACTTCTTGATAATTTGACTGATAGCACGGTTTAAATTTACCATTCACACATTCTTTGCTTTTACCATATTTATCGTAGCCTGGTCCCATTCCTCCCCAACATTCGCCATAGAATTGCATACCAATATATTTCAAACCACGAGACTTTGCAAGTTTTACGCAATCACAAAATAAACTGAATAGAATAATGTAAAATTTAGTTGTTATTTAAATTGCCCAGTACTTAGTAGGCACAGACAATAGACAAAAACTTGTTCAAATTCTGCAAGAAAGACGTTAAACCAACACAATATCACTTGTGTCTTTACTGGTAACTTTGAACAGGTTTTTGCCCACTCAACGTAGTTAAGGACTTTATTTTTGAGTGCTAAATATGGGTAACTTTACATAAAAAACTTTTTTGTGAGTAAGGTAAAAACGGAAATACCGGATTGAAAAAAATAAGACGTCCTTTGACCAAATTATGAGAAATTTGAAATTTTAATTCTTCGTGGTATGTATGAGCTTGAAAAGCTGTTCATGAAAACGGTATAATACTTACAATTTCAATAAACCATTCTCTATATATTAACGATTCAAATATTGGAAAATTGCTTTTTCAGCAGAATTTTAAAACTTGGAAATGAAATATATAAAATGGTTAATGCAATTTGAAGTATTACACCATTTTCACAAATTACCTTTCAAGCTCTTTCCAACGGTTTATTCAGTTCAAGAATACAATGACGATTTAAAATGTCAAAAATCTACGACGTCATATTTTGGTCATGTGACGTCCTAATTTTCTCTAATCCGGCGTTTCAGTTGTAATGGATTTTTATAATCTATCTGTTCCATACACACGTTTTTATGCAAAGCTAAAACATATTTAGCACCCAGAAATAAAGTCCTTAACTACATTGAACATCGGAAGGATGTTTGGATCAACGTCGTACTAACGTCAAAACGATGTCGCGTATGTTGAAATAATTTATTTCTTTTCTTTCACGCATTGTCGTAATTCGTGGTTGATTCTCATTTGGCAGAACATTCTGCGCAAAATCCAAAAGAAGACTGTCCATTGGAAGCTAATTGACATGAAACGATGTGTGATATCTTATCTTATGTTGACATGAAACGATGTGTGATATCATATCTTATTTTGACATAAAACGATGTGTGATATCATGTCTTATTTCGGATTTGGCGAGGAGTTGCTCGCCTAATGAAAATTAATTCTAAATGAAGCCATTACATTGGTTTAAAGCGACGTCACCTGACCGTCGTACCATCAACTCGATAAAAATAATGCGAAATTAGAATGAATTAACTAAACTACTAGTTCCTAACTGCCTGCTACACAAATCCTGGAGATAGCGATAGTATAGCACCAATGTTTTGACCAACAACTGATCATTTTTAAACCCTATTTCGTATTTAAATCTGATAAAATTTTTAAAGTTTAAAGATGTAATAATTTTAAGATGTTCCCTAACTTAAGCTGAAACATTCCATGCCGGCACACGCGTCAAAATAGGAATAACAAAGACGTCACCTACTAATTTACTAGTGTTTCTGTATACATATAGAGAGTCCAAAGGTTGTTTACCTGTTAATCGATTCCGTATATTTAGTCCATGATAATATAATGCCATGAAATCCAGCACCTCGTGCACGATGATTATCTAATATAAATGGCAATGCATTTGGTTGTTTATCGATATAACAACCCATTGATCTAACTGAAGCACCACAAATTCGATTAATTGGAGCTGGAAAAAATGTAGAACAATATGTCGTAATTCGTATACTAATTTAATTAAAAAATCCTACATATGAGAGATTTTACTCGCAGCGTGAATGCCTAACGAATACGATCGCGTATTTCCTCGTATTCGGACCGCTTAATACGGAGAAATACAGGACCGTATTCGGTAGGCTTTTACGTTGTGACTGTTATTTTCTAATTCATAGAATTCAACCGAAAATAACTTTATTTATTTATTCTATAATATAAAGTACAATACAACAGTAAGTAAAGTCAGTCTAGTTATGGTGTATGCAAACGCCCTTTTAAAACTTGGATCACGTGACCATAATTATTGCATAATTAGACACCGTCCTCCTCTTACGTTTATAATATAACATAAATAAATTCATTTAAATTTTCTGTTAATGTATGTATTTGTTAGGAGACTAAACAAACAAAAATCGTTCACATTGGGCAAAGTGATTTGGGACGAGAGACTACATTAGATTTGCATCAACTGCTTACAAGATATTAGACATGATATATTGCGAAAATTTTTGTTGTTTATAAATTTACCCGGAGAAAGAATTTAATTCAGATTTAAGTATTCTTAGTAGTTCTCACATTAATCATTTTTAAGAAAAACAACCATAAGAAAATTCATAGGAAGCCCAGACCGCGCTAATTTGATTGCAAATTTGATTTAGCTTCTGAAAATGTCCTCGATTTGAGAGGATGTCATGAACTTCATTTGGACCGGACTTTGGATGGATTGAAATTGCTGACCGGCAGATTCCCCTCCCTCCTTTTCTCTTCAGGTCTCTGGATTAGTTTCATACAGTCATGAAACTTGGTAGGGTAATAGTACAACATCTAATAAACATTGTGAAATATATATATTTTTTCTGACGTCATATGGTTAAAATGGTAATCCCAGTGGACAAATGTTTAATCCTACATAACCCGAGGTATTTTGGAGCTCCACAATCCGGGCTCGGGCCTAGTAGGCCTGATGTCCAGAAAATCTAACGCTAACGCAATTAATCTGAAATTTGGTCCACAAATACCTATTAATAAACTCTACTAAAAAAAATTGAAAAAGCGGGGTTTTTTTATGATGTCATCATTTTTGCACCAAAATTTGATGTTTTCTAAAATCGGCATAAAAGTTTTTTCTATTCTGTTTTCGGATTCTGATCGTCAATAGGGAATTTCTTTGCGTCTTAACGTTACAATCGACGTAAAAAATAACGTCATGACGTTATTTTATTTTTTATTTTTTTTTCAGTAATTTATATTACTATTATGTGTGAATATGAGGTAATTTGCTCAAAATTCGAGATGTTACATGATGGCGTCATATTGACGAGAAATGACGTGGTACATTGCCGTTAACTCTGTCTTGATACATCAGTAGATATATTAAAATACTATATCATATGTTTGTATAACAATAACATGTTTAGATATAGAAATACACACATTGTCGCTAATTTCTTTAAAAAAGCAATTTTATTAGCCGACTACCTGTCCAAATTGATGACGTCATCGGAAAAATGGTCTGACATTTTAGAAAAATATTACCAAATAAGTTTTAAATCGGGATAGCGGTTCAAAAATTACACATAAAAGTTTGGTAGTCCGGGCCTACTAGGCTCGACCCGGGTCAGCAGTTGAAGTCAGCAGTTGAAAGAACCTTTTTCTACCGTCTTTACGGCAGACTTTGAAAAGGTATTTACGCACTGGGAAGATTGATAATGATAACAAATGGACGTTGAAGAGAAAATAGTTTTTAAATTGTTTTAATGTTTAGAATGCAAACTTGGAATGTGTAAAATGTTTTGCAAGAATGGATTTAAGAAAGACGCTGATGGGTGTGATAAGTGTGAATGTAACAGTAAGTGTTCAAAATTAGTTATAAAGAACTGGCGATTTGTCAAATATTACCGATTTGACAATATTACCAATTCGGAACTTTAGACAAGGTTCTTCAAATTTGTTGGTTACTCTTCCTTGCAAATTCTAATCTTTTGGATTGTCTGTTTGTGTAGTTGTGGTATATAAAAACATCTTAGTGCAAACTAGTACATGGCTTATTATAACTAGCGTGTATATATATTTTTTTTAAATTTGACTTTTCCAAACTTTTAAGAATTTTGAGCATTAATTTCCTTGCTGAATTTTTAGGTTATTTTTCCGAGGATAACTTGATTCTAAACTGGGGATAAATTTTTTGAAAATATAAAAATATAAAATTTTGTTAAAAATGATCTCTGATGTTGTTAGGCTTACTTTGGGAAGGTTATGTGTTAATTATGAAAATACTAAATGAAATATACAAAAGTATTAAAAAATACAGATATTTTC
>JAULBZ010000600.1:5209-28759 GCA_032360805.1 Neoturris breviconis
GAGAATGACCTCGAAATAACATCCTTGAACATGGTTTTGAAGGAAAAAGAGAAAGAAATGAACAAACTTGAAGTCAACCTGCACGAATCTTCTCAGTTGATTGAAGAAAAGGTAAACGAGGTTTCTTCTGCTGCTAATAACATAGACTTGGTGAAGCATGAATCAGAACAACTGCACATGGACCTGCAGAGTAAGATAGAAGCATTGCAGGAAGAACTAACTTTAAAAACAGATGCTCTAAACAATGTAGCTCAGGAACATGAACAAGCTCTGGAAACGTTTAAGGACAAAGTTACAAATATGTCTGAAAAGGATTCCTTGCTCAAAGATAGGAATTCTGGTCTTATTGAGGAATGCAAGTTAGAAAATGAAACGATCATGAAGGAGAGAGATGGTTTAAGAGAAGAAATTAAATGTTTGTATGTTAGTCGTGAAGCAGATATTGAAGCTTCTAATGTAAAAGATATTAACAGTGCCAAAGAAGTCATATTATTGAATGAATCTCTTTCATCTATTAAAGAAGAACTCCTCCTTGCTTCTGTTAAATTATCTGCTGTTGTTGATGATGAACCATTGAAGGAAGGTGAATGTCAGAATAGTGAGTTATCTCAAACTTTGTTTGAAAAGGAGCTGGAAATATCTAATCTTGGTAGGAAGATAAATGATCTTGAAGATGAACTTTTAAGTGTTAGTGAGAATTCATTGAATCAATGGTCGAATTTAAGTTCAGAGGTTGCGGTGCTTGGTGAAAAGTTATCTGCAAGTAATATGTTACTTGTAGAGCGTGAAAAAGAATTTGAAGAAACGGAAACTGAATTGACTAACAAAATTGAAAGTTTGAAGATAGCACTTGATCATAAAGAAAGAGAACTGTTTGATTTACGAAATTCAACTAAAGAATTTGATAGTCTTACAGGGAAAGTTATTGAAAATACTCTTCAATTTCCAACAAATGAATTTGAAGAAATTAAATCCGAAATTGCAATTCGTAAGAAAGTTATTGCAAAGATGAGTGAAGAGAAAGAATTACAAAATTCTAATTTTGAGAGAATTCAAAATGAAAATGATCAGCTGAATTCCTCATTGGAAAAGGTTAATAATGAATTAATCATTCTCAGTGATCGTCTTAAGGTCAAAGACAATACCTTTACCGAATTAGAGTCGAATTACGCCACATCTGCACTGTGTCTGGATGAAGCTAAGCAAGATGTATCTGATTTGTATAGCAAAATTGAATTAGTGCAAACTGATAGAGACAACTTTAAACATCGCGCCATAGTACTTGAAGAAAGATTAAAAGCAAAAGAGAAGGATCACAAAGAACGTATTGATGAATTTATATCTCAAATAGTCGAGCTTTCTGAAGACAAAACTAAAATTGAAGATGATTTATTTGTTAATCAGAAGCTATACAGAGAGTCGGTAGGTGAAATTAAAGAGCAAAAGAAACATTGGAGTGAAGAAGAGTTAACATACACTGAAGTAATTAATAGTTTGAATGCAAACCTTCATGAAAAAGCATCAAGCTTGGAAATCCTTTGCAATGATGTAAGATCAAAAGATATGGAAATCTCTTCTCTTCGTGTCCTCATTGATGAAATGGAAGTTAAGCAGAACATGCAATCAGATGAAATCACTACATTAACAGACTGCTTAAACAAAATTGAATCTAATGTGACAGCAAAGGATCGGTCTATTGAAGCATTACAGGCTGAATTAGGTAATTCACAACAATCAGCTAGTGTCGAATTTGCATCGCTCACTGAAAGTTTAGAAAATTCGAGTACTAGCCTAGAAAGTATGCATGAAGAGATAACAAATTTACGACATGATTTATCAATACGCAAAAAGATTATATCATCTATGGAAGAAGAAAATAAAAATCTATATGCTGAAATGACAAAGAAAGAAAGTGAATCTAAACATAGAGAAAATGACATGGTGACTGAATATAAAAATAAGGAAATGGAAATTATTGATGAAAAAGACCAAGTGATACATAACTTATCTAATGAACTTGAGCATACCAAAGTCACTTTAATTCGGCAAGAGACGAAACTAGCTGGAGCTAGTATGGAGGTTAAATTAAATGAAGATAGTGTACGTTTCAAGCGCCAGGTAAACGAATCACTTGTCGGAGCTTTAAACAATGATCTTGACAATAAAAATGAACTCCTTAGCCAGCAGTTGGAAGAAATTAAAAATTTATCATCAGAAATCAATACTATGTTAAAACGACTTGATGAAAAGGACATGTTAGTAAATGAATTGAGCGGTGAACTTGCAAAGACGAAGACTGTTATATCATGGCAAGAGAAGAAATTCGTTGATATCGATCAAAAAGAAGTTGAACGAATGAACGAAATTGATTTAAAACGTAAACAACTAATGTCGGGATTTGATAAGATTTGTAATATCAGTGACGAAGCGACGAACAAAGAAACAATTACCAATTACATTGAACATCTTGCTGATCAAATTGCTCAACAAGATGTTGATATTAAAGCTCGAAAGAAAATGGTTGCTATAAGTGACAAGCTATTGAAAGAAGCTAAGGAAGAAATTGAAATATTAAGTTCTGATATAAAAAGCTGTCAGGAAGACTTAGAAAATTCTAATGCTGAAAAGTTTGAATTTAAAGAGGAACTGGATCAATTGAAGTATCAGCAGAATATTGTACAAGAAGATTATATTCCAGTTGTAGAGGCACACGTTGAAGAATCACTACCATTTTCATGGGAGGATTTTAATATTCCAGAACAGAATTCTTCACTCAGCGATCAACCTGATGGAATGAATCAAACAATTCATTCAAGAACAGCTGTTGTTGATGATGGGAAGGTTACAACAACTGAATATTATGCAGCATCGCCTTATGAACCAGAAGGTTCATTACCATTGTCAAGCGATGAACATCCTTGGCTTGAACAAGAAATACAACGTTTTAAACTAAAAGTTGAAGATCTTGAAAGGAAAGGAGAAGAAAATGAAGCACTGAAATCAACTCTTAGTGAAGAGAAAGAAAAATTAGGCAAACGTATACAAACTCTTCTAATTGAGAAAGAAGAACTGGAGGAACGAATCCAAGAATCTGAAGTGAAAATCAAGGAATACGAACAGCTTGTTATGAAATTTGCTGATGAAGCAGAAGAAGCTAAAGCAATAGCTGGTAATATAACATATCAGCGTGATGCTTTACATAATGATTTCTATCAACTACAACAGCATGCTACATGGAGAGATAATGATCTGTCAACACAGATAATGCAAGCGCAAAACGAAATTCATTTACTAAACGATAAAATTACAAATGGTAATGTCGAAACAGAGAAATATCGGCATTACCTTTCAGTCAAAGACAGCGAAATAAATAACCTTCATATACAATTACAAGAACAAGAAACAGTGTTTATAAATAAAATTAACACAATACAAAATGAATTGCAGAAGTTAATTGAACTAAGTGAGTCTAAAACAAAAGAGAATTTCTCGATCACTAGCATGTTAGAAAATAAGACATCTGAATTGCAACGTGTTACAGAGGAATACAATCAACATCGACAGATTTATAATGACAACATAACTTCTCTTCAACAATGTTTTGATGACATATCTAAGAAAAGTGCTGCATTTGAAATGCAACTCGCTGATGTACAGTGGCGATATAATGGTAAGTGTGTTGTTTTATTTATCTCCACGGTGATGGGATTCGTTTCACAAGCTTAATCATAATAAAATTATTAAACGACATAAATACCTTTTCTCATAAATTTGTTACCACATGGAAATCAGTAGTCGAAATAAAAGCATTTATTTTGGACCACTGGAAATCCTGCGGAAATTTGTGATAAAACCTTAATTAATCTATATAATGTGAAATAATATTAATTAACAAGATTACTAACTTATAATCCATTGACAGGTTAGTTCTGAAAGTTTGCTTACCATTTTTAAAATAACTATAATAAATCAATTTTCTAAACACCGCCCTAATTTAATAATCTAATTGAATAGGAACACATTCACAAAATAGTATCACTCGTAGACTAGCTAAATAAATAAAAACATAAATAAATAAATAATTGCATAGATATTAAATAAATAGATAACTATACCTAATTAGAAAATTCAGAATTTACTTGTATACAATAATAGGAAATGCGATTTCAGAAAAGAAGTCATCATAGCTTTGTACCTGTAACCATTCACAACAGCCCAGTGAAATTTCTCATTAAAATGCATAAAAAACTAAACCATGGAAAGCACAAAGCAGTGTTTAAAACAAATAATCACTAGTGGAGTCGTTTTTGAGCATAGCTTCAGGCTAAAAAGTCTGAAGAATTGCTCCTCCACAGTAATTATTTGTTCTTTGAGCATTGAAATAGATTTTTCTTTAAAATTACTTTTTAGACCAGTCAATTTTATCAGTGCTTCAAATAAGAGTAAATAATCACTGTGGAGGAGGGACTTTTGAGCATAGCTTCAGACTTTATAAATTTCTCCCCACAGTTGTTATTTATTCTTGCACCATACCATTGAACATAATTCTCTTAACTTAACAGAATAAACCTATAGTCTAGTTGCATATTGTAATTATTAAATGGGGGAATAACATCCTACTTGAAGCAGGTCATCTCTCTTGCTTCAAGTGTGTGGAGATAAATAATTTTTCAGCACACTTTAATCTGTAATTGCACAATTTTAATCATACTTCAGACAGCAGGTGCACAGTACTTGTCATTATGTATAATCATTGGTAAAATAGGCATACAAAGTATTACATAGGGAATTGTACGGAGTCATTGAATTTGTAGGAAACTGTACTGATTCATGGGATTTGTGGGCAACTGTACTGAGTTATAGGATTTGTGGTGAATTGTACTGAGTAATGGGATTTATAGGGAACTGTACTGAGTAATGATATCTTTGTAGTATAGAAATTAATGCTGTGCTTGAAATAAATAATCACTGTGGAGAAGTGATCCCTGGACTTTTCTAAAATTATGTTTAAAATTTCTCCTCCACAGCAACTATTGTTCTTATTTCAAGCTCATCATTTTGAGGGTCCCCGCACATTTGTTGGTAGTTTTTTTGTAAATACATTCTGTTCTGTTAGCCATTATTTTATGATATTCATCATTATTAGACTTACATCCAAGATAGTTCCATAATATAATAAATTAATGAGAGATTTTACCACCATTACCTTTTCTCGCACAAACATCATTTCAGAAGCCCCCTGAAGCTCGAATTTAGAGTAAATACTCACTGTGGAGGAATGATTTTAGACTGTCAACATAAACAGTGATTATTTGCTCTTAGTTTGTGCACTGGAATTAATTCGTTGTTAGATTAAGAAGCTCATACGTATAGAGGAGAAGCATCCATATACAGGTCGGTGTTCTCATTATATTCTTATTTAATTTTAGAAAAACTAGCTGAATGCGAAAATATACAAAAAGTACTAGACGATGAATATCAAATGAAACAGCAACTGGAAGATCAACTTGGTAGTCTAAAAGAAAAACTTGTCGCTGCACAAAATCACGTTGAAAGTTTAGAAGAAGAATCATCCCTACTGAAAGAACAAAACTCAATCTATGCAACAGCATCGACCAATCAAGTTGCAAAAGAAAGCGAGCTAAATCACAATAATGCTATTCTTCAGAATAATTTACAAATGAAGACAGAAGAAATGAATATGCTGAAAGAAAACTTTAGTATTATATTAAAAGAAAAGGATGAACTAATCGATAATACAATGGAGAATCTAAATTCTAAAGAGGAAGCTGTAAAAGCCTTATTTGAAAAAACACAAGCCTTGCAAGAAGAGAATAGTGGTATTAAGAAAGCTGTGAGTGACAAAGACGAAGAAATAAATGTTATCAATTCGAATCTACGATCAAAAGAAGAATCTGTCAAGACGCTACTTGATCAACTTGAGCAATTACAACAAGAATGTGCAGCAACAAAACAACATGAAGATGAATTAAATGCGTCAATTTCTGCTTCAAACACAGCTATATCAGAGAAAGAAGAAGAAGTTAACAGTGTTAATTCAAATTTGCGATCAAAGGAAGAGACTGTCAAAATGCTACTAGATGAAGTTGAAAATCTGCAACAAACAATCACGGACATGAAACAAAGTGAAGAAATGTTAGATACAACTGTATCTGAGAAAGACGACCAATTATTGAAAATGAAAAACTCTGTTGAAGAGCAAGCTGATGTTATTGAGAGATTAAAAAATGAAGTAACAAACACTGAATTAACATATCAAGGTGATTTGCGTGAAACTGAGGAGATTTATAACGACTTGCAAAAACAATTTGACCTTGCAGCTGAATCTGAAGCAACTATTCGAGATCTGTTACAACAGAAAGAAGGTGAATTCAATTTAATTCTTACTGAGAAAGATTTATTGCTGTCAGAGAAAGATGAAGAAGTTTCCAACTTAAAAGAGAATCTGCGATCAAAAGATGAAGCTGTGAAAGCGTTGTATGAGAAAATGCAAGACAGTGCTGGTACAAATGAAGAGATAAAACAAACTGTTCTGCAGAAAGAAAATGAAGTAAAAGGTTTATCAGAATTAATACAACAGCAGCAAGAGAAACTTGATGATGTAAACAGTAAGTCTCAAGAAGTATCTTCAAAGCTTGAAGAACAATTAGATGAATATAAAGTCTTACATCAGCAGTATAATGATTTATTAAATACACATTCAATCTTAGAGCAAACACTAACACAGAAGGATGAAGAACTCGCCATGATAAAAGACAACTTTAATAATTCATTATCTGAGCAAAACGAAGAAGTAGAAGGTCTAAGAGAAAATCTGATTTCCAAGGACGAATCTGCAAAAGCTTTATTTGAACAAATGCAAGTGAATGCTGAAGAAACCCAAAAGTTAAAACAATTTCTGGAGCAGAAAGAGAATGAAGCTCAAAATTTGTTAGCCTCTGTTAGTCAACTTCAAGAACAATTAGAAAATACTCATAATGAATATCAAACTACATCAGCAAATCTTGAAGAAACGTTATCTGAATCACACAACTTTAAACAAAAGTATGATGAACTGGTGGACAGCTACAAAGTATTAGAACAATCTCTCATTCAGAAAGAGGAAGAAATTGCAATAATGAAAGATAATTTTAACAATTCTTTGGTTGAGCAAAACGAGGAAGTTGAAACTCTGAGAGAAAAGTTGAATATCAAGGATGAATCTGCAAAAGCATTGTTTCAACAGATGCAAGTGAATGCTGCAGAAACCCAAAACATGAAAGAATCTCTGAAACAGAAACAAAATGAAGTTCAAGATTTGTTAGCATCTGTTAGTCAACTTCAAGAACAATTAGAAAATCTACATAATGAATCTCAAACTGCATCAACAGCTCTTGAAGAAACGTTATCTGAATCACACGACTTGAAACAAAAGCACGATGTGTTGGTTAACAACAACACCATTATGGAACAATCTCTAGCTCAGAAAGAAGAAGAATTCACAATAATGAAAGAAAGTATTAATAAGTCATTGACTGAGCAAAATGAAGATATTCAGCGATTAAAAGACACTCTCACAATTAAAGACGAGATGGTCGAAACGTTACACCACCAACTTGAAACTTTGAAACTTGATCAAATTGATGGTAGTGAAAAAGATTCACAATTGCGCTTAAAAATGGATGAAATTTTATCTCTAAATCAAGAACTAAAAGGGTTGCAAACAATTCTCCAAGAGGCTACTGCATTATTGTCCAACAAAGATGAATTGTTATCATCAAATGAACAACAACAGATAACATTAGAAAATAATTTAACAGAAAAAGATGATACTATATCCAACCTTACTGAAAACCTACATGCTAAGGATGATCTCATTCGATCAATGCAAGAACAGATAGATAATACAGAAAATGATTCATTAAATGCTCAACTAAATGTTAAAACCTCTGAAATCGGAACACTTCAAACAGCTCTTGAAGAAGCACAAGTGTTATTTTTAAATGCTGAAAAATCCATTGAGTTATTAGAAAATGGAAAAATATCTAACGATAGACTACTAGCTGATAAAGATGAAGAAATCACCTATCTGAAGACAGAATTAGATGAGTCAATGAATGTGCTAGATCTTTCAAGAAAAGAAAGTGAAGAACAAAGAACAGAGTTAGCAGAAGATCTTCAAAAACAATTGGCTGCTAAAACTCAACAGTTGTTAGAATTCAAAGCAAAAGCAACTAAAAAGCTTAAAGAAATCAATAAAGAGTTAAAAGAAAACAAAACAAAAAATGCTGAACTGCAAGAAAAGCATCTGGAGTTGCAGAAAGAAATTCTTGACAAGAATATTGCATATGATGACCAACTGAAACATGTTGATGCCATACAAACGGCATCTAGTGATGAGAATTCATCTATTAGACAACACAATGTTAATCTAATCAGTCAACTTGATGAGTTAAAATCAGCATTATCTGTATCAGAAAGTCGTGACAGCGAATGGAAACAACGTGTAGATGAAATGGAAAATGAAGCAGCTATGTCTAAACAACAAATACAAAACAGACAAGAACAGATTTGTCATTTAGAGAAAGAAATTGAACGATTATCTACAAGTGTTGAAAATAAGGATGATGAAAAAAAACAATGGGAAGACTCTCTATTTGAGGAGATCAAAGCAATTCGAACTGAATTAGATAACCGTAACGATGAAATAACAACGTATCAACTAAAGATGGAAGAAAAAGAAAATGAGTTAAAGAAACTGTCAAAAGAAAATTCAAATCTAACTTCTTCCATTGAACAAATGAAAGAGCAAGAAGATCTAAAAGAGACTTTTGACGAAGCAATGGCTTCAAAAAGTGAAGAGTTGCGACAGATAATTCAAGTGCTTAGTACGAAAGATGAGAAGCTTATGATATTACAAGAAATGTTGGACGAATTGATGAACAAGCATGAAATTGTTAAACAAAGCTTGACCCCGAAAGAAGATGAAATCAAGAGCTTACAAGGAAGATTAGATGTCGCAGCAGACGAGTACAAATCTATGAAAGAAAAAACTGCAAGAATATTAAAGAAATCTCAAGCTATGAAAAAGGTTATGACAGAAAAAGATAATAAGATAGGTGAATTAAATCAAGCTGTAGCTTCATTAGAAAAGCAAATCAGTGATAGTAAAGAACAAGTAGATCGTGTTAATACTGATTATGAACTGGCAGTAGCTGATAGTGAGAATAATTTGATGAAACTGAATGAGTTACAAGATGAAGTAATCAATTTGTCTCAAATGTCGGAAGAAAAAGATGCACAAATTGATCAGCTCCAGTCGCAATTGTTACAAGAAAATCATATTTCTTCAAATCAGTTACCATTGAAACTTGTAGATGAGTCTTTAATTGCCTCTGCAGAAGCTGCAATGGCAGCAAATGCACCTTCAGAAGATGAATCTACAACAACTTTGGAATGGGATCCAACAGTCCCATCTGAGTATTATGAGTCTCCACAAAACTCAGTTGCTTTGTTAGAACAAGCACCTGTTAACGAAGCTCTTATTGTACGTTCTGATGACGTCACTTCATACTCTGAACCTCCGATTCATCTTACTGATTCAGATCGTGTTCCTGTGCAAGAAGATGACATATGTATGCAACAGGAAACGGTTGACTTTGCTCCACCATTACTAAATGATCTTGATCAACCTATGACATCATCAATAGAGGATATCATTGAACCTAAAAATACATCATGCGACCAAGAGATCTTACTTCAGAAAGACGAAGAAATTGAAAAATTGTCAGGGAAAGTTGAACAGCAGCAACGGACATTAATGAAAGCCAAAAAGAAAATTGCATTATTGAAGAAAGCTGAAATAGAACTTGCTAAAGAGTTAAAAACGTTACAAGAGTTACCACATCAACTGAGAATGGAACAAGATGAACTTAAAGAGCAATTATTTAATGTGACCGAAAAGTTTGATAATGCTGATACCCAAAAGAAGGAACTGGAAAGCCGCAACGAGCATTTAACTAATCTTATGCAGTTAGTTGCAGAAGAGAATGATGATATTGAAGATGTTGATGCATTGATGAAAAGTATTCAACAAATAAAAGCTTCACAAAAGGAAACTGAGAAATCAGATGACAGTGTAGTTGAATTGCTTGGAAAAGCTAATCAAGATTTGCAAGAACAATATTCAAAGCTTCAAATGCAATATAAACATAAAGTTGGTGAGTATGAAATGCTGACAGAGGATATGGATCATCTAATCAATGAAAAAGTAGAACATGAACAACAAATTGAATCTTTGAAAGGTGAAATCAAAAAGTGGAGTGACGCTGATAATACTGTTACTTCACAAAACAGATTAGCAGAATTGGAAAAGGAGAAAGAACATGAGTTGAATGTTTTAAAACTTGCCAGAGAAGAATATGAATATGTGAAGAATAAAGCTATTGAAGAAAATCAAAAGCTTGTGGAAGATAAATTTGAAAAAGAAAGAGTTGATCTGCAAGCATTACTAGAAGAAGAGAAATTGGCTTATAAACAGCAAGTGGAATCTGAGAAGGAAGAAACCGTTAAAGAGATGGAAGAGATCATTCAAAAACAAGCTTCTAATGAGATCAGTAAACTTCAAGAGGATCTTGTTGCTGTATTAGAAAAACAACAAGAGACTGTTACCTTAATGGATCATGAGAAACTACTGAAAGACCAAGCGTTGAAAGAACTACAAATTCTCAACGATGAATTGAGTATTACACGGAGTAAGCGTCAAGAAGAAAGTGATGCATCACGTGGTCACGAAGAATTATTAAGTGAAAAGGTACTTAAAGAAGTTAAAGAAGAATTAGGTGCAACATCAGCAAGTCTTGAAGAATCTAAAGCAGCTAGAGATTGTGAACGTTTATTGAAAGAACAGTATATGAAGGAGTTATCAATACTTAAAGATGAATTTAACTCTTTACAAGACGAACAACAGAAGCAAGCGGATAGTGTAAATCAACTTGATGAGTTAAAACAACATAAAGATCTTGTAATCAAGAAGCTGAAAGTTAAACTAAAGCAAACATTATCAGAGAAAGAAAAGCTTAATACCTCTCTATCTGAAGCGCTTGAAACATCTGTAAATGCTGCTGAAAAAGATGACATCGTCAAAGCTTTAGAACAACAGATAGAAAAGCAAAAGTCTTATTTAGATCAAGTTATGGAAGAAAGTTTGAGACAGGAAAGTGATAAAGATGAGCTGATTAATGCTTTAAAAGATGAAGCTGTTTGGTTAAAGAATTCAATGGCACCTCTGGTTACTAAAGCTGATAATGTGGATGCGTTGGTTAAAGATGCTCAGGTGTTGAAATATCAGTTAGAAGCAAAAGATAATGAAATCTCACATCTGAGAGAAAATGCATTGCTGAAAGACAACGAGCTCTTGTATTTAGTAGATCAAGAAAAGAATTCTCGAGAAGAATATGGAAGCCAAGTGGAAAAATTAAAGATTAAGATTGATGAAGTCGAACATGCGTTAAAGAATAGTAAAGATGAGGTTCAATGGCTGCAATCACAGATTGATGATCTTGTTCCTAAATCTGATCAGCTCAATGCTACCTTAGATGAGTTAAATCACATGAAAGAATCGTTTAGTGATGAATTAATAGCTAAGCAAGATTTGCTCAATCATTTAGCTGATGCAGAGGAAAAACTTGTTGAACGTGAGCAAGCAGCTGAAAGTTTAGATAAGCAATGCAGTATCCTTGAAGACCAGGTTACTAGTCTACTATCTGATAAGGATGAAGTTGATCATTTGAATTCAAAATTAAATGAGATGAAAGAGTTATACTCTAATCAAAAGCAAGAACTAAACCAACTTAACGATAGTTTGAAAACTCGTGAAAGTCAACTCGAAGAGCTTAAGAGAGATTTAATTATGAGAGAGAACGAGTTTGAAGAGATTCAAGGTCTATTACAAACTAAAGAAGTTGAACTTGATAATGTGCGTTCATCAAGTGAGAGATTAAATAGTGAAAGGGTTGATGCAAATGAAAGCGTGATTGAAGATTTGACACAAAAACTCGACATAGAAGAAAAGCAAACACAAGAGTTAGCAAAGAAACTTGATGAAAATGAAAGACAATCACAAGATTTAACTGAGAAACTTGATGAAAATGAAAGACGAACACAAGATTTAACTGAGAAACTTGATGAAAATGAAAGACGATCACAAGATTTAACTGAGAAACTTGATGAGGAAAGAGGAATAAACGAAGAGTTAACTGAGAAACTTGATAGCGAGGTAAGAAAAATGCAAGATTTAATGCAAAAACTTGAAGAAGAACAAAGTCGAACTCAAGAAGTAGAAACAAATTATATTCGGTTGGAATCGACACTAAGCAAAAATGATGCAGAAAATTTTTCCTTGAAGCAACGTGTAGGATATTTAGAAGATAAAATTGAAGAATCTAAATTGTCATTGTTGATGAAAGATGAACAAATTAATGATTTACTAACCGTGGTTGAAAATGAAAAATCAAGATTTGATGAATCGTTGAATGACTCAACAAGAACAATAGATGAATTGGATCAAATTAGATGTTTATTAGCTGGTAAAGAAGATGAAAATGAAGATTTAGTAAAGAAAATGAAAGAAATGCAGGAGGAGTACGAAGAGTCCATAAGTCAACTACAAGAAAGCGTATGTGAGAAAGAAGCGTTATACGAGGAAAGTGTGCAGCAGATACAAAAAGTCAAAGAAATGCTTGAAGAAGAAACTAGAAGTTCAAATACTTCAAGTCCTATCAAACTTATGTCACCTATGCCTAACTTCCCTCTTGCTGAAACGCTTGAAGAAGATGCACCAATACGTAGTGGAATTGTTGATTTTACTCCACTAACTGCAGAAACCTCTGAAGAGCAAGAATCAAGTGCTTGGGATGATGCAGGTGGATGGGGTGATGAAAACATTTTCCCTGAGTCAGAACCAACTGAGACACCTATTGCTGTCAATATCGAAGCTATCAATTCTGAGTTAGCAAGTTTAAGAGATGAGATATCAAAACTAAATGATGTGAAAGAACATAAGGATACTATCATTGCAAAGTTAAAAGTGAAAATGAAGAAAGTTATAGAAGAGCGAAATCAATTTAAAGAACAGGCAAAGGAACCCAATGACATCAATTCACTGAATGCCGATCTTGCATCTTTGAAAGAAGACAATGCAAAATTGGAAGAAGTTAAAAATCATAAAGATACCATCATTGCTAAACTGAAGCTCAGATTGAAACAAACCATCCAAGGACGTGACCAGTTGAAAGAGAATTTACAATCTGAAGTCGATCGTATATCACAAGAGAAAGATTTTATCTTTAATGAATTTTCTGAAAAGCTACAACAACAAGATAAAGACACAGAAAATTATAAACAGAGTAACGAAGTTCTAACAAAAACGTTAAAGAACTTTGAAGAAAAGATGTTGGCTAAAGAGGATGAATCTGAATCGCTCAAAACTTCATTTGAAAACAAAGCAGCGGTTGTAGAAGACATGATAATAGATCTTGATGACCTAAGGAAGAAGTATGCAGAACTTGAAAAAGAAAAAGGAAAGTTGACCGTAGAATTGGAAAATAAGGAAGAATTGATTGAAAAGTATGAATGGGAGAATAGTGAAAAAGAAGACCGTATACGTGAATTAGAAAGAGAAACTGGTAAAAATCAATCAAATATTGAAGAATGGGATGAGGTTCGTACAACATTGGAAGAAGCTTTGAAAGTAAAAGACGAAGCATTGGAAAAACTTCGAGAACAACAAGAAAATCTTCAGCATGAATATGTGAAACTGAACACTACAAATCAAACTGCAGTATCTAAAACACAATCAGAAGCTGATGAACAACTTGGAGTTATCAAAGCATTACAAGATGATCTGAATCATGCTAAAGCAGAGAAAGAAAATATAGTGATGAAGACTGATGAGTTAAACTCACAACTTGAAGCTATTGAAATTCTCTTCGGTTTATCAAATGCAGATGATTCCATTGTTGAGCAGGTAGGTTCTTGGAAGATTGAATCCAGCGATAAGTTAAAAGAATTAGAAAGATATATCAAAAATCGAGATCTAGAGTGGAATGATGTGAATCGACAAATGGCAATGCTGGAGATGGCTTGTGGGTTACCAAACGTCAAAGATTTACCTATAACTGAAAGAATTGAAAATATAAAAACACAAGTTCAACAATCTAAACTTAACTTACTACAGACTGGAGATCGTGTTGAAAAATTGGAAGAAATAGAAAACATGAAAAAATTGCTGCAACAGAAAGTGGATAGTGTTGTTGAATTAACCGAACAAAAAACTTGTGAATTGAAGCAAGTAACGGAACAGTTATCAGATAAGACAGCTGAATATGATGACTTAGTTGAAGAAAATCTAGAGCTAAAAGATGAAATCAACGATTTGAAAGAACAACTTCAAGATGAAACTCAGAAAAGAAAAGTGGTAGAAGAAATTGTGGTAACATCTGAAGTAGTACCTGAATTTGCACAGAATCCAGTGGATGAAGCTCTACTCCATGAGAAATCAACTAATAAAGCTCCTGAAATCTTGGAATTGAAGAACACGTTGTTATCAAAAGAAAGTCAACTTCGTGAAAAAGAACATGAACTAGTTATGAAGATTGATGATGTTGCAAGTTTAACTAATGAGGTGAATAAGAAAAATGAAGAACTGAAGAGTACGCGAGCAACCATTGACGATATGAATAATGCAAAGCACCAACTAGAAACTAATGAAGCATTGAACAAGGTGACAATTTTATTCTTTTGATGTACCTCAGTGTTGTTATTTACATCATGCAATCACAACGGTAGTTGTGTATAATTCAAATGCATATGTTAGGCCAGACATTATTATTTGTGGAGGAGCGTTTTTCAGTATATTGTTGAAACTGAGAACATGCTAAAAGAAAAACAGGGGGTGGAAGACACTGTGAATAAGTAAAATATATGCCCTAGTAGCCTTCATAAGTGCACGTTGCATGTATCAGCCTATATAGCTCTCAAAATCTGTAAAAAGATCTATATAAAGAGGAACTGTGCAGGTTATCTAATATTCAAATTTTTTAGCAACAAAAAAAAAAAATTAGCCTGAATATATCTGGCGGACATCGCCTGTGGAGGAGGGTTTTTAGTACAGTTTTCAGATTTGAAGTGCTAAACCAATAAAAAGCTGATTTGACCTTTTTACCATATTCTGTCAGAGGTGATGGGGTAGAGGAGGCATATATTTATTATGATAATTTTTTATTGGCTCGAGTAAATCATTGGAAATTTTGTTGCTTTTCCGAACTTTTATTAGGCTTACAATTGGCGGCATAAAATCATTTCATATCAGGTCTTAATTTTCTGAGGGGTAAGCTGCTTTAGAAGTCCAAAAAAAAATCCAAAAAAAATCTACCCCTTAAATAAATATTCAGCGGGTAGATTTTTTGAAAATTTTAATATTTTAAATTTCTACAGCAACATAGGTCGAATGATGTAATTTACCTTAGAGGTAACATCATCCTAACCGTAGTACACTATTTTACATACCAGATTAATTTTTATTGTACTTGGTAAGTTACAGACCAGAAAATGGAATTTGCTGATGAGCTCTTGGAAGATATTCTTTAAATTCATTTTCTTTACTTTATAAGAATTTTATTGATATTTTATCATCTAATACTTTGTGTTAGAATGGGTTTTCTATCAATATCTACCATTAGAAACTTATACAAAAATGGAAACTGATCATTATGTAAATTTGAGCATTCTTTTTCCATGATTGGGCGTGTCATTGTTAGTTATGACATCATCATAAAAGATGTTGATGTCATCACTTATGAAATTGTAGTCCCCAACAGAATGCAAAGGCTAAAAAAGAATTGGGTTCAATGACCATCTGCAAGGTAGTTTTAGACAGAGAAGAGTTCTCAATCAAAGTCCTAAGTAAAGACGTTGAAAACTTTGAACAAGTTCTCATTGATAAACTTTACACGATTTCTTTTGTGACAATTAGCCTTAACACTTTGTTGCTTTGACTCGAGTATCAACGCAAGTTCGTTCACTGTTTTTCATATTTTAACTTGCTCTTTAAAAATCGTAGAATTAGTATAGCTAATCTGTCTTCTTTGGCATTTGGCATTCTAGCCAACATTACGAGACCTCTGGCCACACGTTTTTCAATTTCTTTAACTCAGGACTGAGTATCGATAAAAAAGGAATTTTTTTAAAGGTTACATCCACCAAAATGTTCAATTTTTGTTGACAGAGTCACATTTGGACTTATCGATCTTTTGGATTTCTACGAGACTTTGACCACATTCAAATGTTTGAATTTTTTTCACTGTTTATATATATTTGACCAGAATTACGTTTTGACTTAGAAAATGTTTTGGAAAATAATTTTCTATGAGACTTTGACCACATAATTATAAGCGATATTCTTTTTATTAAGAATAATTTTTACAATTTCAAGAATTGAAGTCTCTATTTTGATTTTGGAAAGCTTCCTTTTTCAATTTTAAAATAAATATAATAATTTGAACATTACATTAATAATAAAACTTTTATAGTCCATTGTTACATTGTCATATTTTTTATCTTTATTTTTAATTTTAACAACAGATGACGAGAACCACCTTTTTTAATAACATGTTTCGTCATTTCACATGAAATTTATTAAATGTTATGTAAATATAGTTAAATTTCACAAGTTCACTGCTAATATAAACCACGTTTTTATTAAACTGTATTATGTTTAATGTCATTATATTTAATAGTCCCTCAACACAAAACAAATATATTATAAGTTAAAGTATATATACTTCTTATACATGGTATATAATGCTATGATGTGTAATGATGTATTAAATCTGTATATTATACATTATTATATTATGAGATATGATGTATAGTATGCAGATAAATTGTGGAGAAGTTATTGCTTCAGGCTATGATATAAAATTTCATTCATGGGTGTTTATCCTTGATATGAAATTTCACTGCTCTCCTCCACAGTGACTTGACATAATTTCACCTTGATAAAGGCGTTCCAATTGTTTTTTGACCTGAAACTTTATCAACTTAGTAAGAACTTGAAATCCTAATGCCATGTAAACTTTGGGTTTTTATCCTTGATATGAAATTTCGCTACTCTCCTCTAACAGTGACTTGACATAATTTTACCTTGAAAAATGTGTTCCAAATGTTTGAAGTGAAACTTTACTATCACAATAAAGATATATTTCAAACACTGACATATAATGTGTGTATGTATGTAATCATATTTATGTGATTAGGTTTAACTTTCAGTTGGTTGAGTGGGCTACTTTTAATACCGTACCCTTGATTGTTTATTTTATCCTATGTCTTGTGTGTTTGATGCATGTATTTGATATACTTTCAGAGTGAAATGGTGCGTCTTGCTATTGAAAATGAAAATCTTCAAAAACAAGTGGACTTATTATCATATGCATCGGATGGAACTAGATCAGATAATGAGTCTGAAGTTCACAGTGCAATATCAGCAAAGAATAAAGCTTTCTTGGAGCTACGAGACAGCTTTGATGATGTTATCACACAAAAAGACAGCGTCATCGATACACTTCGTAACAAGATTAATGAGTTGCGCGCTCAGAATCTTTCAATTTCGCAAGAAACTCAGGAAAATAATCGTCAAGTTGAATCTGTTGCTACTGAAAAAGAAGCGGACCAAGCAAAATTATCAAAGCAAATAAATGACTTAGCGAAGCAACGTGATTGGTTAAAAACTGAACTTGATCGCGTCATAAATGAAAAAAATAACATAAGTGGAGTTATCAGAAATCAATTTGAAAATATCAGTTCTGGACTTCGTGGAGATGTAGAGTTAGCGTTAAAAGATCGCATGGAATATGAAACAGAGTTTGAAATAAATCGATTGGAACTAGAAAAAGAATTAAATGCTCAAAGGACAGAACTAGAATCAATATCGAATGATATCTCTATAAAAGATAAACGACTGCAAGAAAAAAATACAGTGATTAGTGAGTTGCAAGATCGATTAGAAAAAGCAGCTGAAATTTTGTCTAAAGAAAAATATTACGAAAATCTAGAATATCGTTTGAATGAAGCTGATAAAAATGTTGCTGATCTCAGCATTACTAATCAAAAACTTCAAGAAAATTCAAATTCACTTGAACAAGAACATGGAAGTTTGAAGTTGGCGTATGATTTAGTTGCAGATGAAAAGAATGCATTGAAATTAGAAACTGATGGAAAAATTGAAGAAGTTTTGCTCTCGAAAGCTGAGGATTGTCAAAACTTAAGGTCTTCATTTGAAGATGTTATCAGTGAGAAAGATTCCATTCTTACTAAACTTCGAGATCTTGTTAAAAATCAAGAAAAAGAATTAGCAACTGCATTAGAACTAGAACGTGATACACTCGGATCTAAATACACTGAATCAGAGAATCAATACCAACAAAGGATTGAACAACTTGAGAATAAATTAAAAAATATTTTACTGGAAAAGGAACAAAAAGTTAAGCAAGTCACACTTGATGCTGAACAAAATAAAACCGAACAGTTAGAGAATTTGCAGAACGATTTCAATGCTTTACTTAATGCTAAAGATGAAAAAATTAATGATTTATATTCTCAATTTAGTGATAGCCAACAAGAATTTAATAAATCCAATGACAATGTTAGTAATTTACAGAACAAAGTTTTGGAGCAAGATGGACTGATCAGTTCTTTGCAAGAGGAAATGACACATTTAAAAACAACAAATGATGAGTTGCTCCATAGTAAAGCTTCAGAAATTGAACAGGTCATTGTCAGTAAAGGGAAACAGTTAAAAGAACTACGTAATGAATTTGAGCATGTTTTTAGTGAAAAGAATGATATAATTGACAATATGAGAGATACATTAAAAGCCGTCCGAAATGATTTAATATCGAAACAACAGAAATATCGAGAAAGTATCGAAGATAATCGAGCACTTGAACATCTCAATACTGAATTCGAAACTCAGAAAATCGAATTAGAATCGAAGATAGATTGGTATACGAGTAGTATCGATAAATTGAAAGAAGATGTAAACAAAGCAAAAGAGCAAGGTAATACACAGAATGAATATGTTGAACAGTTATTATCAGAAAATTCAAAATTGATGTCTGCATCTGATCTAATCGAGAGTAATAAAAAACAAATGCAAGAGAAACTTCTGAATTCTTCAGAAGAAAAAATTGCTATTTCTAAAACATACAATGACTTAGTAAATGCACATGAAGCATTGAAAACTAAATTAGCGCAAGTCGAAGGTAGTTCTCAAGGTATCGGTGGTGTTGTTGAACAGTTAAATAAAAATATATCGACTAAGGATCAACATATTAAAAAATTAGAAAATGAAATAGAAATCTTAAAAACAGATGTTTTAGCACATGAGAATGTATTAACAACTCTAAACAATCTACTTTCTCAAATTCCGCATTCTACCAACGATATACCAGCAAATGTCCATGAGAAAATTCGACAGCTTGCTTCTAGTTATATTGCCTCTCAAAAATACAATGACGAATTGAGTAAGAAATTATTTGATCTAACAGAAAACCGCCCTGTTGTTGATTCAAGTGTTCAATGCGACCATGACGAGGATGCAATTGTTGAACGTTTGGAAGAACATATCAATTATTTACAAATAGAAATGACAAATCTTGCATCTGAGAAGGAAAATATTGAAGAAAATGTGCGAGAGAGATATGAGGATATTTTGGGTAACTTACGGGAGGATATGACTGCAGCAAGAGATGGCAACAAGTTATTACAAGAAGAAAATTTCTCGCTTCAAAATCAACTAGATGTTTATACTAATGTCGATGGTAAGCGTATACAAACTGCAGCAAATGCACGTCCACGCCCACAATTTCAATCTGATACACCCAAACAAAAGAGTATATTACCTGAAGAATTGAGACATAAGGATACTCAAGACTCTTTCTTGGAACAATCATTTGATACCTCACCTATAAAAGATGATGTGCGGTTAGAATTCATGAGCCCGAAAGTAATCAATCAAGAACTGATTAATGTCCATGAGGAGGTCGTACAAGCATCAGTTGCACTCACGGTGGAAGCTACTCCGTCTGAAGGTTCTTCTCAAGGAAACCAACAAGTTGATTTCAAGAGAACTAATGTAAAATTAAAGAAATTGTGCAGAAAGTATAAAGACGAAGTGCAAGATGGAAAAGAAAATATTAAAAACTTGAATGACATGATTGATGATACCAAAACACAACTTCAAAAATCTGTTGATTTTGCAAATCAAGAAAAGCTTCGATACGAAACGGAACTGAAGAACCTTCGAGATGAAATTAATACCTTGGTTGGTGACAAATCTGCCATTATAGATACAATCAAATCTAGACATTTAGTAGAGTTACAAAATCAAGACCAACAGTTTCAAACATTGAAAGATCAACTGGAATTGACTGTACAAAATCTATCGAATGATTTCCAACAAGCTAACGAGGACATTGCACTGAAAGAAGCATTTATCGAAGAACAAAAAAATCACACCAAAAAGTTTCAATCTGATCTGCAAAACTCTATTGATGAATGTGTTTCAATAAAGGAAGAACTGATTCGATTCGAAGACAATGATATACAGCAACAAGGCGAAATTCGTCAAAGAGATACAACGATTGTAAATCTGCAAGAAAGTCTTGAAAAGGCAGGGCAAACTTTACAAACAAGCCATGACGAAAATCTGGCATTAAAAGAAGAATTAAAACCTAAGGATGTTACGTCAACCGAAGTTGAGAATGCAAAGTTTGATGAACAAGATGTTCGAATGTATCAGAGAGCTCTCATTGATCAAGAGCAAAAATTACAAGAAGCTCAGGATGAGATTGAAGAGTTACGAAAGGATAATTATGCCGTTGCTGATACGTTAGGTAATGAGAAAGTTGATTTAGTACAACGACTAAATGAGAAAGAACAACGTGTACTTAAATTGCAAAATGATAAAGCTCAAAGTGAATCGTATGTACAATCATTGAGAGAAGAAATGTCTGCTTTTGTTGAAGAAAGAGAACAGCTAAATCAACAATGGAAAGATAAGTTGCAGCATTCCATTCACCAAAAAGAAGAATTACAACTGTCGTTAAGAAAAGAAGCTGATGACGTCGGCAATGAGCTTGCGCATGCTCAGAATGAAATATCTGACTTGAATGAAACGATTGCTGACAATGAAGAGAAAATCATTGTCATTGAAACAGAAAAAGAGAGAGAAGTTGCAGCTGTTAAACGATTGGTAGACGATCTGAATCGAATTTCTTTTGAACGTGATAATCTACAGAATAGAACAGAAGCAAATGAGATTGAAATTATGGCCTTACAAAAACGGTTAGAGTCTAGTAAAAAGGAGAGCTCTTTGTTGCAGCAGCAATGCGAGAGTAAAGAAAATACGATTGGAGATTATCAGAAGGCTGTGTTTCACTTAGAATCGAAATCAACAGGAGATGGACGAATGTTAGAATCATTACAACACGACTGTGCATCATTGAAAATGGAAAAAGAAGAACTTGAAGGTCGTTTGAGACGAGAAATTGAACAAGCATTTGAAGAAATGGTCCAGCAAAATAACACTTTACGTTCAGAATCATTCTCGAAAGAGAAATCCATACAAGAATTACGTCGTGAGTTAGGTACATTAGTACGTGAGAAAGAATTTTTAACATCAGCAATGAGAGGGCAGCTATCGACAGGTGAACAAATTGTTTGTGATAGTGAACATTTGAAATTTCAAGTCCAACAGCTACAACGTGAAAAGGACGAAAGTAGTAATGTGTTTGATCGATTAACTGATGAACTAAAATTAAAACTAGATGATACTTTGCAAGAGAAAGCTGCTTTAGCGTTGCGCATGGCAACGTTACGTGCTATGTTAGAACAAGAAGTAAAAGACCATGAAAAGACGAAATTTTATAAAGAGCAAATTTCACAGAATCGTGGTGTTGCTGTTGATAAACTAAAAGGTAGTGTTTCTGGTATGAAAAATAACTTGAGATCATTACGTCAAGATATGGATTCAAATCTAACCGGTATGAAACATGTTTGCGAGGAATTCATCATGAACCTAGCACCTGCTATTATTAATGCTCAACTGAAGAAGCAGCATTCCAATTCTTACGCTGATAATAACTTGAAACGTGAAAATGATTTGTTAAACGAACAAGTGAAAGATAAATCTTCTGATGTTGAAAGAATTCAAAGACGTTTGCAAGATGCTGATGACGCAAGACGATTGGCTGAAGCAAGATTAAGAGATTTGGTTGATGTTTTACAAGAATTAGGTGCCATTAAGACTGTTCAGGTAACTTCATTCTTATTTGATTGACATATATTCTGGACTCTATTCTCCATAATATATTGTTCTATTATTAATCTATTGTTCGAGATTTTATAAAGTTTTATCAGATTTATAATAAACGAAAAAGAGATAAGTATATAATACGCATGATTCGAATGTTTTTCATGTCGATTGTATTATTCCATAATACGAATTGATAGGTATACTTTTATGTAAGAATTTCTATATTTTGGCTGTGCTCGTAATAACAGTATATAATTACTGTGGAGGTGTGATTTTTTAGTATAGCTGTAGACTACAAGGCCTGAAGCAGTGCTCCAAAATCACACCTCCACAGTAATTATACACTCTTATTACGAACACAGACTTGTAATGAACTTATGTGAGTATTTACAATTGAGATTCCACATCTAAGTAGAATATATTTAATCTATTCATTCTTCTTTAGGAGAAATTGATCCAACGAGAATCTAGTGTTGCTGCTTTACACAACGCTCCTAAATTTAATGTCTCTGAAGTTGAAGAACTAAGAAGAAGGTATGTAGTATCTGTGAGCATTCTGTGGATGAACGTGCAATTGATTGGTTCTTCAACACAAAGAAACCAATCAGTTACTAGATCGTCGAGCTTGTATATTTTTGTGAATGTTAGTGAAGTCGTTTAATCATTCTCCACAGTTGTCGAGTGAGTGCATTCACTACAGTCGTCGAGTGAGTGCATTCACTACAGTCGTCGAGTGAGTGCATTCACTACAGTCGTCGAGTGAGTACATTCACCACAGCCGTCGAGTGAGTGGAACATTCACCACAATCGTTGAGTGAGCATTCGCCACAGTCGTCTAGTGATTGTAACAGACTAGCAAGCAGTCTCTTTGATATAACCTGATCTACAGACGAAGGTTAATCCTCTCTCTTAGCCTGTTTACTTCTGCAGTTATTGTCATACATCGACATCAGAATTCATTAACACGAAACGCGTGTCGAATCAAGCATATTTAAAATAAATCAATTAATAATGCATAAATTATCATACATTAGATAATTTATGCATTATTAATTGATTTATTTTAAATATGATTGATTCGATTCTTCATTGCGGCATAAATAATTAAAGAATTACGTAAGGCCGCGAAGCGGCCGCAATGTAATTCGGATTTTATAAATAAAATCGAGAGAGATCTA
>JAULBZ010000601.1:0-28746 GCA_032360805.1 Neoturris breviconis
GAAATGTTTATATATTTTGCTTCGCGAAATGACGTCACGGAAACTTTGATAACGAACAGGATTACTCATAAAAATGGTGAGGGTGAGTGAACCTCTTTTTCAATTTCCAGGCGAACCAAGTAATATTACAAAGCAAAATTTTACAGAATGATATTTCAGATAATTATGAACAATTTAAGATCAACTTACTATACTGTCGTTAGTTCCCCTTTAATAATTAAAATGTATGTAATTTTTTCATTTTAAAACAGTAGATCCTTCTTCTCAGAAAAACGGCAGGTTTTTTAGCACAATGAGTCCACTATACGTGTCTTAAACTTCTAGCCGCTTCTATTATTATGTTTCTTAAAAATACGTTTTTAATAAAAGAAATAATGTGTGTACTCTATCAGAATATAGAAATTACCATTAAAGCTTAAAAAATGATCATTAAAATCTATAATGTTCTATCTTCTCATTTTTTCAGGTAATGCTGTGTTTATGGAAGATGGTATTGAAACAGGAAATTTCTTACGCTATAATTTAGCTATATTTGTTACACCATCCAGCTCAACGCTGAATGTTGATATTACTCCAGCAGCATTCTGGGTAACCAATGCAAATAATACAGTCAGTCATAATGCTGCAGCTGGTGGCAGTCATTTCGGATTTTGGTATCAAATGTTTTCACATCCAGAAGGACCAAACTTTACACCAGACATATGTCCAAGGTGATTATTTTGAATTATTATGTTACTAATGATCTTTCTATTGTTTTGTTTCTTTTGTGTGATTGCAATTGTTTATCGTCACATTCCTTGTTACAGATTCATTTTAGCTGAATGCCAGTGGCTGAAAACTTGTTCAAAGTCTGCAGTGAAGATGCAATATATACAATATTTTCAATGTTGTGCTAGCAGACTTTAAACAGGTTATTTTCCACTGAGATTTATCCAACTTTAGCATTCTCAAATCTATCAAACATACATTGAGTACAAAACACACTAATCTAACTAACTAATCCTTTGTAAACAGGTTGAACCGTTGTGACAAGGCAAGGTTCGATAGACAAGGAAAGACATATGTGTAGTAAATAAAATTTTACACTATTTTACTTAGTAATACTAAATGAATTTTATTTTGGTCATGAACCTATAGCAATAAATTATTTTGTACCTTCATTTAAGAAATTCAGACTTTCTAGCCTGAAGCAATGCTCAAATATCATTCCTCTTTAGTGCTTATTCACTCTTATTTTAAACCTAGACTTCTATTTTTATTATTTGGCAGATATATTTTAATTTCAACTTTTATTCTTATTATTGTGCATTTTATAGGAATGTTCCGATGCTCGAGTTTATGAACAACACTGCTCATTCATTTGGTCGCTATGGTTTATGGATATTCCCTACATACCACCCAATGAAAACTGGGAAATGTGGTGCTACAGAACATGAACCAGCACACTTCAGAACATTAACTTCATGGAATAATCAACGAGGTGCTGAATGTGTTGAATGTGGTTCTGTTAGGTAAGAGTAACTTCTAAAACAGTCTGCCATTCAATCTTTACAAAGTATTTGATACTGGTCATTATATGAAATTATAATTCTCGAGTTATGTTGGACTACGAGTGATGTAAAGTTGGAACATTTAGCCATAACTTATGAGTGTTAAAAATAATCATTGTAGAGGAGTTTAGTTTCATTTGCAGGATTTTTTGTATGCTGAATATATAATTCACAATCAGTCCTTAAAAATAAGTACTTCGGTGGAGTGTTTATTAGATAAAATAATCACTGTGTAGAAGTGATGCTTGAAAAATTACTCCTCCATAGTGATTATCCAGGCCTGTACATTACATATCCCAGTGGACACACAATGTCAGACTAATGTCAAAACAACTTCAAAATGACATTACAACATTCCAATGTCATATACCCAGTGAGCACACAACGTTATAACAACGTTGTGATGTAGCCAGTGGGCACACGACTTCATAACAACCTTGTAACAATGTCAAAGCGACGTCGCAACATTGTTACGATGTTGTGTATCAGTAGGGTATCCACCGGGATTTGTGTTATCACCTAACCTGTTTCATGTTTTATCCCATCTCTACCCCCATAAGGGCTACACAGAGGATTCCTGTTATTGTTATGTTTTCTCTAGATTTGTCGATTTCATTGGATTAGATAATGATATTGCAGGAATCGAATATACCGATGCATCTTCACAAAATTCGCCATGGGGTGGAGCTATGATAGATAATTCTTTATTTGTTGGACATTCTGCTTTGCGTGATGTAGGAAGCTATGTAACACGTATTGGATCGCAATCAAATTGCACACATAATGGCATCAAACTTCCATTTTCTGCCCGCTTAACGGTATCAAATGTAAAATTTGTTAACTTTGATGAAAAGTCATGTGTGTCCTTTGGTACTTGTTCGCATTGCAAACCGGATGATGGTGGTGCTATTGTACGTGTCAATACAATCTCTTTTGTGAACAGTCCTAATAAGGTTAGTTTTCCGTTCAATCATGCTACAGTTATCTATGATGAAGATGGTACTGTGACTAGCCACTCAGGTGGACGAATTTTACCAAATATGGGACTTTTAGATCCGGCAATTTGTACAGTTGATGAAAGTGTTTCTTTTGGTGTGCCAGGTGCTATTTGTACACATGGAGATTTTGCAAGGATGGCTTGGAATAATATAAAACCTAGTTCAATTGATGAAAAGGATGCTTATTTGACCAATCAACATGGTACAGATATTGTGAAATGGAGAAAGAAATCAAAGACACATTTTAAAGGTTACACGGCATTCTTACCGATCGGTGACACTGTTGTTATTTCGTATCAAAATTCTTCGCAGTTTACAAACATCTCGTACACTATGATGGTGTATGAATTACAATCTGATGATTCAGCGTATATTAAACATATGTTTAAACAAACACCTGATTATTTTAAAACTCTTGATATTTTTCGAAACAATACCGAAGAATTACCAATTGCTGCAAAGTATCCACATGGTGCATGGTTTTATGAGAAAAGCAAGAAAAATATAACATATTTAGTTGATGGCGAAGGAAACTCACCTTTGCAACCAGCATCTAAACCGATTAATTTTAATGTTTACAGGTGTTTTTATGAAAAATGTATTGTCCCAACACCACCTCCAGCACCTGAGGGAAGACCAGACAATGCTAAAATGTGGGATAACAAGAATAGTTGGAAAGGAACACCCCTAGGTTTTGGTGGATATAATGGAGATAGTATTCCAGCCGATGGCGACAAAGTCATGATCATTTCTACAACATACATGGTAGCTAATATTCCACTGCCAATAATTGATCGTCTTTATATCTATGGTAGATTAGAACTTGAAAATCACCGTGATCATACTTTAAGAGCTAATTTGATCCTAATCAGTGGTTTGCAAGGAATGCTTATAGCAGGATGGCCAAAGAAGCCAATGCTAAATAATGTTATCATAAGTTTGACGGGAGATCACGACACAAAGGATTTACCATTGCCCAATGGTCCTAATCTTGGGGCTAAGGCCTTGGGAGTTTTTGGAAGATTGCAATTATTTGGTAAGAGACATGAAATTCATTGGACCCGATTGGCTGATACTATGTTGGAAAATACAGCTACTATAAATCTTGTTGATTCAGTTGATTGGAGCATTGGAGACGAAATAGTTATCACAACATCAACATTTGAATCTGCTCAAGCAGAAAAATTTATTATTCAAGCTTTGAGGAATAGTAACAAGACATTGGATTTAGAAACTTCTTCAAAATATTTCCATACTGCATCAAGCATGAAAGTAGACAGTTACGAATTTTCAATGAGTGCGAAAGTTGGTCTGATTACCAGGACTATTGTAATAGAAGGAGCTAACACACCTGATCGTTCGTTAGAAGATCAGTCATTCGGATGCCGTGTATTAGTTGGAAAGTATACGCAAGATCTAACATATGTGGGAAAAGCTCAAATATCAGAAGTTCAGTTTAAGAACTGTGGCCAGTATGGATGGACTGAATCTTATGATCCAAGGTATTTATATTCTGGTAATTATTTCTAATAGTGGTAGCCATTTTTGGAATAAACAGCGTGTTTTTGTTGCAGATTCTATTATTTGTAGCAGAGAATTCTGCAGATAGCGCAGTTGGCCATAACTTGCTAAAAGTCTGCAGTAAAGACATTAGAGTGTAGCAATTTTGTCTTTACTGTAGACTTTGAGCAGGTTTTTGCCCACTGGGAGAATATTTTCATTACTACTAGCATATTATTTTAAATCAAGCAATTTCATTAAGATGAAAATGAGGTGGGATCAAAATAATCTCTGTGAAGGAGTGATTATTGAGCATAGCTTCAGGTTTTGAAGCCTGAATCTATGCTCAAAAACCACTCCTTCCCAGTGATTATTTACTGTTGTTATTGATTACTGAGTGTATATATATTATGGAACAATGAAATTTCTCACTGATAATTGCTAAAACCATTTTTGTCAAAATGGGCATGCACAGCTTGGTTTGTTTTCATTTAGCAGCTACATATGGCTGAAAAAATAACCAATTCGATGACAGTACGTTCATTCTTGAAGTTAAATATTTATTGTGAAACTTATTCACTAATCATTATAGATAGCAAATCAAAATGGCTTATATTATATCACCAGTTATTTTTTTGAAATTAAATGCCTTAAGATTCAACATGTGGAAATCAAATTATAATTTTGCTGTGAATATTCCGTGGCCTAATATTATCACTTCAGCGAATAACTTGCCTCATGGAAAAAACTGTACTCAAGTTTCATTGTATTTTTCTTATAGATATGCTTTAGCATTCTTAGATGTTGGTGATGTTCAAGGCAACGAGTCATTTGTTTATGGTTCTTCTTTTCATGATGGGTTCAATGCAGGTATTGGAGTATACGGAACAAACAATTTAGAAATTGAAGATAATATTATACATCATACGGTTGGTCCTGCAATTGATTTACAAGGGTCTTCTAATAAACTGTTACACAACTTAGCAATGTACTCTGTGGCGGAAGCTACATATAAGGTATTATTTCAGTTCAACATTTTGATCTTATCTAATAATTATGCCATAGAAGATGCTGTAGATAATACTTTGTATTAGAGTTCATTCTTTTCAGACATGGATTGCAAATTGCCAAACCAGTTTGTTTGATTCAAACCTAAAATCAGTTTGCAGACTATCCAACCCTGCTTCCTACCTGGTTTGAATTCAGTTTGCGTAAACCAGTTTGCAAACTGTTTTGTTCTGTTCTAATTTTAATTTGAAAACATCTACCAATTTTATTTATTTTATTTTTTTGGAATTTTAAATTTTTGATTTAATAATCGCTATAACACCGACGCAACACTGACAGAGGTTATTACATTGTAAAGTAACTGACCCGTCTTTCTTTTATTTGCTGTTTGCCTTGAACTTTTTAAAGCAATGAGCAATCAAGACATAGCAATTTTAAATATGGCTGGATTCCAGTTTACAAACCAAAAGTAAATTTTTCATTATTTTTCGGTTTGCAGACCTAGTTTACATATTCAGTTTGCAACTTCAAACTAGTTTGCAAACCGTGTCTGAAAAGAATGGACCCATAGTTTCAATATTGATTTTAGTTTCATTGTTTGCAAGTTCTGTATCATATGTTACTATCACAGCATAAAAGACTACCGAATACGGTCCTGTATATTCTTTTATATGGACTGTGTACTGCCATATATGGGATTGTATTCAATAGTCTTTCATATTGTGTGTCTATATTTAATCAGGTAAAACCATACAAGTTTGATATGAAATGGCCTGGAGCTATACAAGTTGATAAAGCACTTAATTATACCATGATTGGTAATAGTATTGCTGGAAGTGAAAAAATTGGTTTTATAACTGCTGGTGTTCCTTGTTCTGATAATAATGCTCATGAGAGAATCAGAGACAATGAGGTAAGATTTTAAGGCAGATCTCTACAAGGCGAATTCATTTGCGCAAATTCTGAATGAAGCCATAACACTGGTTGAAAGTGACATTACCTGTCAGGTGACATCACTTTCAACCAATGTAATGGCTTCATTTAGAAGTTGTGAGAATGAATTCACCTAATGGTGATCGCCTTTACAGATGTTTCCAATTTGTGATTGTAATAAGGGTAAATAGTCACTGTGGAGGAGGGACTTTTCTGCATAGCTTCAGACTTTATAGCCAGAGTACCAAAATGTTGAATTTTTTTGAAATTTACCAAAGGGACCAAAAAAAGAATTTGAAAGATCAAAGAATTCGAAAAATACAATGTTGAGTAAGCGGAATGGAACTGTATGCAAAAATACTATTGTCAAAGGTTCAATGAATGTGGTCCTTAATGGGCTGCTAAGGCAAAGTTATAAATATTTCTTGGGTGATAAGTGAATATAATTTTAATTCATTCATTTTAGATTAATGATAAACAAAATTTATACGTGTAAAAATTAATCTCTAAATTAAGTACATTTAATTAAGACAAATTTCAAAAGTTCATAAAGTAATGATCTATAGACTCCTGGCTAAGACAAACCAGGCCTCAATAGGAATAGTTCATCATCTTCATCACTTCAGTTTGATAAATTTTTATAAATCCGTCTTCTGGGAGTACTTCATCTTACAAAATATTTGCTTTTTCAAATGAACCTTTGAGCATTGCTTCAAAAATCACTTCTCCATAGTGATTATTTTTTGTTATTCCAAACACTGAAGATAATAATGATTCCTAAGTTAACCACATTTTGTTTATTAGAGGTTCATGCTACACATGACTTATTCAAACAATTTCATTGTAGGTGCATTCAACATTACATGGAATTCATGTTTTTAAAGATCTTAAAGATTGTTGGAAAGTTGAACATTTCTTAGTCTGGAAGAACTTAGATTATGGAATTTATGCTTGGCCAGATAAAAGTATAATGATCGTTGATACTATCCTTTCGGATAATAAAATTGGCGTAGGTTTGCAGATAGCTAAACCATCTGCATTATCGCATAATTCTAAAGATAACAATATTACGATAAAAAATTCTTTGTTTGTTGGTAAATCATCAAATTTTGATTGCGATAAAGATGATATCATACCATATCATTCAACATTTTATCCTTCAAGAAGATCACCTAGAGCTCCTGGAGGTATTGAAAATACTGGGTTGTTACCCCTTTATCAAAGTTGTCCTGGAGTGAACACTACAATCGTTTAATGGTTTCTATTGTTTATGCTGAGATTATATTTTTTTGCCATGTCTACTTCAGGATGACAATCATGTAAATGTAACAGCTTATTTTGAGCTCTGATTTATGACCCTGTTTACCAAAACATCTGTTTATTGCGATATAAATAAACCGAAAGGTTAGGAATGAACAGTGGGAAAATATTTGTTCAAAGTCTACAGCAAAGACTTTACTGTGGTCATTAAACAAACTTTTGCCCACTTGATAAGCCTTTGTTGTGATTCAGAGGACTGGATTTACGTGTATGTAGACAGGCTTGCATCGCATTAATATTTTATTTCTTTCAGGTCACAATGTAGCAATAATGTCTAGTTTATTTACATCATCCCGTGCAGCTGGCCCACCAAAAACATGGGAGGATCCTATGTCGTACCCAGCTATCAAAGGCTTATCTGTGTTTGATGGTGTTACTTTCTCACACTTTTCAAATCCATGTGATGGAAAGAGAGATCATATATGGATGACTAATCCTGTTTATGGTGATATAATTCATCCTTCTGATTTTAAAAATATAATATTACATAATGTCGATGAAGAAAGCAAGGTAGATAGTATTTCTGATGTTCGCAAGTCGCGAAATAATTGTTAGACATTGTCTATGGAGCAGTGCTTTGAAGCTTGTTCAAAAAATACTTTTCCACAAGTAATGTCATACAGTTATTCAGGCTTGTGTTGGTATATTTCACGGTTTTGGGAATTGTAATAATGTTGTAGTTGCAATATTAGACTGTGTTAGTCATATTGTACATAAACAAACTTCACTGAAAAATGTAGTTCCAATTTTCAACAAGCAAAATATAGACAGTGATTAAAATTTGAAAATTAATTTTGTTGTAAATATAAAGAAACTATTCGAATTTCAAGAGGAATAAAACTAAAATACCTGCTAGTCACTGTAGAGTCATCACTTTTTATTCTGAAAATTCTCTCCTCCAGTGAGGATCGGCAGCTGTTTTACTGCACAGAAAGTGCTCTTTGTAAACTTTATTATTGATTTAATCTCTTAAATGATATAGATATATATCCACAGACCAACAACAAAATGGATCAACCCATCAGACTGCGTTGATATGGATTGCGATGCACGTAGAAAGATTTTAATAACAGATCTTGATGGAACATTCTTAGGGAAGGCAGGAACAACAGTGATTTCAAAATCTGAATATGAATGGGATGGTGATAGAGTATGGGGACTAGGTAAATCACTTTATTGTACTCAACCATTATCAGGCCTCTGAATTCACTCTGGCATTCCCCTGTGGAGGAGCATATTCAAAGATTCTCTTCCACGGGGGAAGGCCGTCTTGATTTAAAATGATTTCATTAGCACATACCTAACATCATAACGGCGCTGCCACATCGTTTTGACGGTGTTACAATGTTAATCTGATGTTATGTGTCCATTGGATATGGATTTATAGGAGGAGAAGGGTTCCCACGAAAAGATATATCTATTGGATTTGTTCTGTAATTTATGTTGCTTTATTGTTCCCTGCTTACTGATAGCCTCTGTTAAAAAACATTATTTTCTTGTGTAACTCCAATGAAAAAATTACTTCGAAAAATTGAAAAAATGTGTTAGGAAAATATTAATAATGATAGATTTACGTAGCATGATATATTCAATGAAAAAAATCTGGTCAATATTTTGAATTTTTCAAAGCATGAACTGAGAAGCAACAGTATGTTTGGCAAGAGAAAGTTTAAGGGTAGCAGAGACAACTCAGCAATAGGGCCATAAACAAGAACCATATAATACCCAGTTCGGAATAATTGACATGTTGTGAAGATTGTATTATAAACAATTATAATGAAACCTTAGTGCTTTCAGGAAATTTTAGAAATGACAAATGTCCATAAAAACAATATTCACTAGAATGAGTTCAGAACATTATACTACTAGCTACAGCGCCTGGTTTCATTATTGAAATAGGCAAATGAAATTCAACGTTAAAATTCAAACACTAATAGTACCTAGAACAGGATGGTCTTTAATCCAAACAACAAGCCTATAAGTTTTGTTTGTGTGTTAATATAAAATATTTTTAAGCCCCCTGCAGATTGCGTGATCAATTCTGTTGTTACTTCACAATACTATTATTATTATTTGCAAAATTGCTTTTCACAACATAATTTCAGAGTTAAGTAAACTTTAATACTACAACATTTTCATATAATTTGTCAAATGACAAAGCATGTCCACTCCCCCAGTAATCACTTGTCAGAATGAACCATTCAAGTTGGTAGTCTGTTTTTAAAGGAGAACAAACAATCCTTCCTGGTCCTGCATTTACTTGCCTACCACAGAATTATAGATGAAAGCTCTGAAACAGAAAGATCTGGTTGTAACATGAGAACAAACAACTTTCCCGCCCTATAAGCCCTTGTCCCCCCTCCTTATTTGCATAATAGATGATGCACTTTGCATCCCCTCAAAGCAAAGATAACTTTCTTTTAAAAGCTCAGTGCAGAAAAAAGGTAAATCCAGTAGATCATGAAGAGAAAAGTTAAAGTAGCAAAAAATCAAAATGAACAAGAGATAAGAGAGATTATGGTGGAACAATATTAAAGAAAGATACCGTAGTTGTTTTTACAGTAAACAAATTATAAGAAAAGGGCTCAATTCATTGTATTTTTTTTCCACAATAAACTTAGTTTTAAGGGGGAGAATTATGGCAGGAAAGTTGTAATAATAATAATTAAGTCCATTGTAAAGGTTGCTTTCTTGTGACACTATTTGTTGAAAATGTCTGCAATTGTTCCTGTATTTTCCATGACATCACGAAAGTATAAATCAATCAAAATGTGCCCAAACAAGGCCTGAAAACGAATCTCTTTGCTGCCACGAACTTTAGCAGACAAATTTTGAGAGGTGTACCAATTTCAGACCAATCTCTCTAACCATTTTGACTGACAGAAACTCATGGATGAGTATTAGTGTAAGAGGTTAAAGGAAAACTAACGACCAGAAGTTACAAAAAAAAACATTCCATTGTAGTCAAACACACATGAAATAAAAGAATATTTACATATTTTTAATAATATAGCCCTAAAAAGGGGGCTTTATTTGCTCTGTTCTTGTCCACGTTTATTGCCATTACGCACCACGGTTTCTTAAGAACAAATGTTTATAATATATTCTTATGACGTCATTTCACGAGCTGTTCATAATTCAAATATTTCTGGTAAAAGCAGCGAGTCTATCAAAGTGAATTAAGTGTTGATGACTTTTACTGCTCAAGCGATTCTAACTATACTTTTGAACTGCCAACACCAGGCTCCACTAGTGAACCAGAATATACATAGTCTGAGCTGAAATAACTTTCAGCAGTGCAAATCTCTTCTGATAATTCTGATGATGAAGACATTGATGAACTTGACTCGAGTAGGATGGAGTATTGCATTATTTTACATACAGTAATTGAATGTAAATGCTACATGGAGTATGAAAAGATACTGATCTCCAAGCTCAAAAATATTGACTGTATTTAACACAGCATGAAGCATTCCAAACGTTGTGTCTTAACAGTACTTTGAGACGGCATACATCTTGTATTGAAGAAAAAACAGAATCTTCAAAGAATCCGATAAAATGTCCAATAACTAAGTCATTCTTTTTTTTTGCACTGTTCATATTTTTACTGTTTTTCTCTTATAATTTTTTTTTCATGTTTACAAGTTTGAATCGGAAATTATAAATTCTTATTTTACGCATGAGTAATTTTAGAATTTTAAGTACTAGTTCAATTTACTATTTGCTTACATCCAATAGCCGTGCATTTTAACAAAACTATAATGTTTTCTTTCCCATTGCAACTCAAAACCAAGTCAAAAAATGCTCATATGTTAAAGTAATCTGTTGAGTGAAGAAAATGGAAAAGAAAACCCTTCACAATGAAATATAAAAATTATTGAAGGACATAAAACAACAAAATAGCTGTTTCACGTTGTTTTATCACTAACTATAAAGTGTTATGAAGTCCGTTTTTACAAACAATGTTCGAAATTAGAGTAAATAGTCACTGTGGAGGAGTGATTTTTGTGCATTGTTTCTAGCAGGCATGAAGCGATGCTCAAAAATGACTTTTATTTCGAACACTGACAAATGTGTAAAGGGCATTAATCCTCAAACGTAAGCTTTCTTGATTCTTTTTCATAAACTTATATACTTATTTTATACTTGAATAAAGTCGATCCATATTTGCAATAAAATAATAAACATATTTAAGTCCTATTTAACATAATGTGAGTAATACATCTAAACACAGCCAATTAAAAATAAGCCATTTTTATGCGTGAAAGAAGAAACCAGAATATTTTGACAAATAAGAAAAAGAATGGTTTATTCCAACTATATAATGTACAAACTTACCGTTTCCCTTACATAACATAAAAGTCACAGAGAATGCTGCATTTATCAACGAACCACACAAACTCAATACTAAAGGGATATGGCATGTTATAAAAATTTATTTTGTTGACCTTACAAAACTCAACCATTTGATTTCTAAGAAAATCAAGTGAAAAAATAGGCATCAATTATAATTATTGTACCCACGATCTCAGAGAATAAACATGTGTGATCACTGATATTTCTTTTCTATTCCTCCCATCGAGACATACAATACTACAAATATCGGAGATATTGGCGATGTTTCGAAAGCACAGGCAGAGAATAAACATGTGTGATCACTGATATGTTTATATTTTGCTTAGTGAAATGACATTAGAAAAAAATTGATAACAAACAGGATTACTCATGAAAAGTTTACTCCAATGGTGACGGCGAGTGATCTTCTATGTTAATTTTCAGCTGAACCAAGTAATATTGCAAAGAAAAATTTTATAGAGTGATATTTCAGATTTAAAACACGCAATTTCCTAACCAGATCATATTTGTTATTTTAGGCGACTTCCGAATACCAAAAGCTATGTTGACAAGGCTGGATGGTTCTCGTATTTCTGTAGATACAGAGTACCCAAATAAAGGTATTGTTCGTGGATCACGCACTGCATCACAGTGTGTTTCTAGTGGGAATGGATACAAATGTGAGGGCCTCGATCATAAGATGCTTATTTTGGAAAGTTTAGATAAAGATACAGAAACAAGACGTTTGTCACCTATTGCTGTTGCATCCGAAGGATATATTGATTTAATAAATGGTCCACAAGATCATGGATGGTGTCACGGTTACACATGCCAGGAAAGAGTTTCTACATTCAATATCCTGGTTTCACTTGGTAAAAATTATGAAATATACACATCATCATACAATCCACAAAAAACAAGATTGATGTTGCTAAATGTGAATGACTTGGATGCGGCGATCCGTGTTTCAATATTTTATCCTAAGCCACAAAGACTGGATATTTATCGTAAAGGTATGTATGTATATTTATTTTTGTTTTTAGTCCGCCAGATGAAGCTATTGATATCACTTTGTGATAGTGGTGGTGGGCTGCTTTTCTTATTAAACCATGTTCATGAAGTGCTACCATTTTGGTGTATACCAAATTTCGAGGCAATACTTTGGAAGGATTCGCCAAACATTTTTCAATTCTGTTCACTTGGGTCAAAGTATCGGCTCAAAGGCCAAATAATGTCCAAATTGTATGTTCATTCCAATCAACCAAAAAGGCATTCCATCTTGAAATTTTGTATAGGCATTCTAGGCAATATTACGAGACTGTTGGGCAAATATTCTTCGATTGTGGTATGAGGTTTTGCCCACATTCACCCAAACATTATACCCAAATAATATGGAAGTTTTTGGAAAATAAAATAAGAAAAGTCATAAGAGATAACTCCAGACCTTTTGAACTTTTTTAAAAAATTGTGAGGTTAATACTAAAAGGTAATTAAAGGTTGTAAATGCTATTACATAATATGTAATTTGATATGTATTGTCTCATGTTGCTGATGTTTTTAATTACTAATTTGTATGTATTTTAATCAATATGTTGCCTTGTGCACTAAAATACAGGAGTGACAAAATCCATGAATACTAAGGTGGTGGATCCAAATGACCAACTCTTCTAATTCATGTACTCTCTGCATGATAATACAATGTCCATACACTGCTGTTTTGTAATGGTCTCACGTTATTTTAATATTGCATTTGTTTTTAGATGTATATATTGCTCCAAAAAATTATAGAATGGTGAATGGTGAAATTAAATATTTAAGCAAAGATCAAGACAATCCAACGGGATTTGTACCATCTGTGACAGATATCCCAGGTAGTAATTGGTTTGATTTAGACTCAAACATGCTTTTTGTGGTTATCAAAGGGAATGAATCAATAGATATCATAACCACAGCAGTTATTCAGGTATGTAAAGGACCATGTTCAGTCCTCAAAATTCACTGCAGCAATCTCCTGTGGAGGAGTGCATTTAAACATAATTTTTCCAGTCAGTCAGCTGAAAATTATGTTTAATTGCACTCCCCCACAGATGACTGCCATAGTAAATTTTGAGGACTGCATGTTAAAATTAAAGTTTGCTGAGGAGAGTTTTGTGTCAAAGATCTTGCATTCTTTTTATTATCCATTCCTAACAACATTAATTTTTTTGATTGAACTTTTTCATAGAACCCCTCTTAAGGCGGGTTTCCACTAGGCGAATTTGTTCGCATGAATTAGTCATTACAGGTTGAAAACGATGTCACCTGCAGGTCACGTCATTCTTAACCAGTGTAATGGCTTCATTTAGAATTTGTGCGACTGAATTTGCCTAGTGGAAACCCACCTTTAAGTCTACCTTTACATGGAGTTTCATTTTACCACAAAATGAAATTTCAGGCGGTGCATTGTTACATGGCTGTGCTGCATCTGAAATGAAATTACACCGAAAACAGTTTATTTCCTTTCATTTCAATAATCAATTGAAGCTAGATTTCTATTTGAAACAAATAATGTTCTTTAAAGGCAGACTTCCATGAAGCGAATTCACTAGGGAAATATATCTGAGCATGTGCAGTTTCATTTGTTATGGTTATAATCCAAGTTACACATACCCTGATATGTTTCGCTGGCAAATTCTTCAGCTAATTTGCTTCTTGGAAATCAGGCTTAAAAAATATAATTCATAATGCACAGATTCAGTTTTTGTTGAATTTTGTCCATGTTGGTTTAATTAACCCTAACAAAAAAATTGGTTTTGATACTAAATTTTAAGATGATCCCTAATTATTTATTTCTAGCTACGAATGGGTGTTAGTCAAAAAAGCATACCTTCTGCAGAAGAATTCTTTGCAAAAAATCTCATTGAAAACCTTGCCGCATTACTTGGTATTGATGAATCACTTATCCGTGTTATGAAAGTTGTCTCTGCTGCTGGTAAACGTAGAAGACGTAGTGATCAGTTAGCTTTTATTAATGTAAGGAACGTGGGCAAAACTTGCTCAAATTACTGCTGACTTTGAACAAGTTTTCGTCCACTGGAAAGATTATCATTTCTGAATTAATATAGTGTGAGAAGGGGCAATACTGATATGGATTCTTGTAAAAAAACCATTCAGTCCTTTCAAGTTGGTTGGTTGTAATACCATTCTGTATAGATTTTGAATTAAATGGGATTTAGCTACAGTGTTCTTAATAAGAACAAATAATCACTATGGAGGAGGAATTATTGGGCTTTCAAGCTTGAAGCAATGCTCAAAAGTACCTCCTCCACAGTTATTATTTGCTCTTATTTCAAACACTAAGTTATCAACCTAACAATTGTGTAATGATATGATGTTATATGATTTGTTCATTTGCATTCAAATCTGGGACATTGCCCTGTACATTTTGCAATTGTTTTCTTTTTATGATAAAAAATGAGATTATCTTCAAATCCATAAATTTTTTATCACAACGGCACGTGCCTTTGTCAATGTTGCAATCACCTTAATGCATTGTACATTTTTTTGATTGTCTTATACTTGTAATGATTTATAATAAATGTTGTGAAGGGCGTGTTAAAAAGTGAAAGTGTTTATTTCGGTTTGCAGTATTTAGGGAGAGAGTTAGGTGATATTTAAAGGAGCAAGGTATTAGTTAGAAGCAATACAGCACCTGCAAAAAGACTTGACATACATGCAAAAATAACCTGTAATTGATATTTTAACTGATATCTTTTTTATTAGATTGAAATTGGAGATCCTCCACAACAGACATTAAGTAACTCAACCAACTCTACTTCAGGATCTTCTAACGGTACGTCACATAAGTTTTTAATTTGACTTATGTGTCCTCGTAGATCATCACTATTCAGTAGCAAGCCTGAATGAAACTGCTGGACATCACCTGTGGAGAAGTGCTTTAGAGTAAAGCTTTCAGCTTTAAAGCTGAAAACTCAAAAGCACTCCTCCACAGGTGATGTCTGGCAGTTATATTAATGCTTGAATAAGAGATGTTCTCACGATATTTCACTGCTTCATGAAAGTTAACATGTTTTAGTATAACTATTTTATTATAACTATTTTGCTATCATTCCATGGTTGTAAGTATTGTGCTGTATTAAAAGCCTTTAAGTAACTGCCAAACACCACCTGTGAAAGAGTGTGAAAATACACACCTCCACAGGTGATGTCTTATAGTAATTTTAATGCTTGTATTGTAACATATAGAGGTTTAATTATTATGAATTTGATAATGAGAAAATAAATTATATGATGAATGTGATAATATAGTAGTATCTGCTTAAGTAAAATTAGTCTCAAGTAATAACTGTGATGAAGGCAATTAATCCATCGCAATGTGTGAAGATGTTTTCACCAAAAGTAACTAACATCTTTTAAAAATAAAAAGTTGCATATCTTTTGAGAAAAAAACAAGAAAACCTTTTCATTCTCGTTGCCAATTTCAATCATGAAAATAAGAACAAATTATAATAATTAATAATTATTTTTGTCGCTTTTAGTCACATAGCTTAAGTAGATTTTCGTGGATAAATAAGTACGTTAATCTATGCACATTGTAATGTTTACTATCTACTCTAGCAACTACGTTTGAACAATTGGAAGAATTATCGTCAAATGTTGTTGAAGCTTCACAGACTGGTCAATTGTCAAATGCATTAAATCTAGAACTTGATGTGATTGCTATCACAGAACCACAGCCTGAACCAGAAGATGATGGAATAAGAGCTGCCAATGGAACAGGTATCGCAATCTTCGAGTCTGAATATAAATGCCAAATATCACCTGTGGAGGAGTATGTTTTCAGTTTAATTTTCAGCTGGAAAGTTATACAAAATACTACTCCACATGTGACGTTTGTTTTGCAAAATGCATTTCCAAGAAATATCTCAAAACCATATCATACCCCTCTTCTATTGCCTGGCCATGAGTCAGGAGAACATAATCAATATATAATAAGGAGGCAACTTCAATAATGGGCAGTTCCAAAGCTTGACGTAAATCCGGGAGATTGTACTTAAAATTGGGAGGTCAAGAAGGCCATGCCAAAATCAGGAGAGTTGAAACATTTGCTTAGGTTTTTATGTAACAATATTCAAATATCCAAAACAGTATCCAAATATTCTGCATGTGTAGAAAGTAAACCTATTAATACCCTATTCCCCACCTTTGACATTTGGTATTAATGTATGTCGGTCCAAGGAGCAAGTTAGAGTAATGTTTCATGTGTCTCTAGCAGTGAGTTATCTTAGTTGACTGTTGGAGGGGATGCAAAGCCACTCACTGTTGTGCATATGCCCTAATATGCCTTAATAATGTTAAAACCTCTTGTTATAAGGTACCTAAAGTAGATAAATATTTCTTAGTGTATCGTGTTATATTTAACACAGAAAACTTGTCAAAATTGGTCAACTATTTGATACTATTTTATAGCAGAACGTTTTCAAATTTTCAAATTTTCTTGAAAATTGTGAATATCCCATTATAAGTGATGGCACATTAATGTGAGGGAATAGGGAATAAGATTTGAGCTGACACTCCATTTAAGGAGCCATCTCCAAAAGTCGTTATCAAAAGCATATATCTTAGCAGCTTTAAAAAAGTAAAATTCAATAATTTTGAGAAAAATTAGTCTATGATGAAGAGTGTTAAGTCAACGAGCTTGCAATTGATTCAGCACTCTTCCCCTAAATAGATTAGTTTAGTGTTTAGTTTAGATTAATTTGACGTCTCTAGATCGTCGGAAAATGCCCTTCCAGACAAACCAACAGTAGCTAAATATCCTTCGAACAATCTTATGGTGCGATGTTAAAAAACACAAATTTCTTTGGATAGTCAAAAATCATTCCCAGTGCTTCAGAACTATCGTGTACCACAAATATTAGGTAGGGTTAAATCAACTAAAATTGACAAAATTCAACAAAAATGAATCTGTACAGAAGTGTGTTATGTCAACAATGTCTTTGGCACGAAGAAACCAATCAATTGCAAGATCATTGACTCTCCTCTGTAGATTTTATATTTGAGACATCAACTAATTTACAAGATCATTGACTTAACACACTCCACACTAGATGTAAATTAAATTAATTATAGCACGATACAGACAGCTGAAAATATATATCCCACTAACTACGGTAGTGTGAAAAATGTCCAAGGGAAAAGATAAGACTGAGATTGAGAATAAATAATTGATATATATATATATATAATTTTTAATAAATGACCACAGAAAAAAATATTTAAAAGATTCGAGATAAAGTTTCTCAGGGTTAGAAATTAAGTGCAGTTAGTATAACATATTTTTGTAAAATAATTTGCCATTGTTATATATAATTTATTTGTATGAAGCTTTTTTGGTGAAACACCATTTCCAAGACTTGAAAATGGTGTTTTATCGAAAAGCTTTGTACAAATAAATTATAACAAATTTTGTCTTTATTATATATTGTAGGAGGGCATTAAAACAGATGGACAGTGGTCGAAATAAGAGTAAAATCTCTATAGAGGAGTGATTTTTAAACATAAACCTAAGAGCTATTCTTAAAAATCGGAGGGATTATTTCTTTCTGGCAGCATTGTACCAGAGACAGTGAATGATATATACCGATCACTGAGAACCTTCAAGTGGCAATAACCCTAAACCTAGTGACAATGACCCTTCTAATTAAATAGGTTTAGATCAAAGTGAAGTGTTTCAAAGTAAAGTGTTGCATTGCATACACAATTTTATTTGTATTGTAGTAGCTATTTTACTCAAAAGCACATGCAAAAAAAACATTTATCTCCTATAAACAGTTTTTGCATGATTAACAACCCTGTAGTTCTTTTATATGACTATTTTATTGCTAATTAAAAAAAAACAGCATCTAAAATTAAACAGCAACAACAATATATATATATATATATATCATTTTAAAAATTGATAATTTAATGTTTGACATGATGTAAAAAATCAAAGCTATATATTTGTTTGACGCCTACATAATATTTACTGTCAAAACAAGGCATACATTATAACAAATTTAAAAACTAATAATACTATACTATATACTCCTGATTCAAACTAACTTGCTAAATAATTTAATATACAAAAAGTGTAATCTTGCAAACTGCAGGAGTGATTTTAGAGCGTAGATTCAGGCTACAAAATCTGAACCTATGCTCAAATATCCCTCCTTCACAGTGATTATTTGTATACTGTTATATTGACCACTGTCCTACCGGTTGCAGGGGTTGGAATCCCTGCCAGTCATCACCGTGGAGGAGAGATTTTTCAGAATATTTTCGGCTAATTTGGCTAAAAATCTGTTGTTTAACCTTAAATTTATAGCTGGTCTACAGTTTATACAGTTAATATCAGGCCTGAATATAATTTCTTTTTACATCGGACAAGACGTCCGTTACAAATGAAAACTAGTCGGACATTTACATTATCACGTCGGACGTTTACGAAGACATTAGCACTTTTCAGGTCGGACAAACGCCTAGTAACTTTTATTTACCGGAAAAGCAATTTTAAATGCATTTTATAGAACATTAGAGCGAAAGAAAACTATTATTTTAGTTTATTATTTCGCAGCGTAGGTAATATAGAGAGTAAGACATGCTACGTAAAAAACATGAGTTTTAAAACAGAACGAGAGTTCAAATTGATAGGTTTTGACGTAAGTAGAATATCAACAAAACAGCAGATGCACGTCAGGTTACTTCTGACTAATATTGGATATTTCTCACCGGACAAGTATGTCCGTTGAACATGTACTTACGTTGGACAAAGACACCTTTTCTGTCAGACAATGTCCGACGGCCAGCACTAATATTCAGGCCTGAATATAAATGTTAATTAAGTTTAGGATTAAAATTAGGAGGTTTAATGGTGCTAATTGTTGATCAGGACAACGTTTTAGATATAGTAAATTCATTATTTTAGACTTCTGTTTATAACACAGGATTAGAAGAAACTATTTTATTTTTTAAATTACAAAAATGTAGGACGAAAGTAGATTAAAAACATGTGAATTTTTTGTAGAAAAAAAAGAAAAATAAGATATAGCACAATATTTTGTACAGTGTTTGATATGCGACTGTGGAGGAGTGATTTTTGTGCATAACAGCAATGTTAAAAAATCCTCCTCCTCAGTGATATTTTGCTCTTATTATTGTTCTACTGTTGCACCTCATAAAAATATATTGCTTTGCTTGAGTTAACAAAAGAAGAACAGCCTGAAGCTATGCTCAAATAAAATATCTCTCCTCCATAGTGATTATTTGCTCTTATTCCGACTACTGAAGAACAGTTAGATTTTTTGTTTAATGCTTACTTATAATAATACACAGCAGGATAAAGTAAACTGTCTATCTCTACTTCTGACAAGATGATGACTTTTAGCAAGACAAAATATGAAATGTGATGAAATTGTCTAAAATCACAGAATATGTAATAAAAACACAGATTATAATTATTGGTCAATAAATGTGTTACATTTCCACAAAAACATGTTAACATTGGCAAACCAAATTGTGAAAGCTAGCCTAAGCTGGACATCACCTGTGGATGAGTGTTTCAAAAAAGGGTTTGGAAAGGGTTAAACCTGTTCATCATATTATTTTTCCTGTATTAGGATACTGTTGCTCAGAAGTAATTACTTATATCTTTTCACTGTTTGTTATATACTTATGTCCAGTCAGTAATCACTATGGATTATTTACACACTCTTATTTCATCACTCCTCCATAACACACACATACAAAATATAATCTTAAATTGTTTATAAAGGGTTGCATTGGGTTGGACAATATTGTTTTGAAAACAGACAAACTATCCACTGGTATATATATCTTCTATTGAATTATGGTTGTAGAATACCTCAGTGGTAGAATAATAATCACTGTAGTTTAAAGGCCGTTTTCCATTCGGAGGTTTTAACCGCGCGGAATTTATTTCGAGCATGCATATTTGTAAAAAAATCTCGATTTATTCACAAATACGCATGCTAGAAATAAATTCTGCGCGGTATTTTCCTGCCCGAGCAGTAAATATCTCCGAATGGAAAACGGCCTTAAGTCGAATAATAATCACTTCAGGCTGCAAATCCTTCCTACACAGTGATTATATACTCTTATTTTGACCACTATATCTTTGCATTCAGGCTTTGGCATTGACAAACTCTCTTGAAAAACTCAAGTCCAGTTGTTTTTTACTCACTTCGCAAAATAAATTTTATTTCTGAACTAAAATACAGAAAAATGCAAATGGTAGATATTGGACGCATAATAATACCTACATAAGATAGATAAGATACTTTTATTTATCACATAGCAGATTACAATAATAAAGAAAATACAATGCATAGCTAGTTATTTTCCAATCCAATTCTTGAATAAGTTGAAATCTGATTAAGCATTCCTACTTAAACTTAATAAATATAAAGTTCTCTATTGGAAATTCACTACAAAACATCAAGTTTGATTCACCCATCAAATTTATAATATAGTATTTTCACAAGCAAATCACAAACTTAAAATCACTAAATACAGTATATATAATCACATTAATAAAGGAGGTATAGTGTGCATTCTGTGAAGAACTTTTACATCAAGGAATGAATCACTTTTTGTCAAGGAGAAAGTGTAAATTATATTCTCTTAAAGGTTACCACCGATGCTAAAACAAATCGATCTGATACTGAGCAATATGGAAAATGATGTGAGAAAAACTATTCATTTCATAATATTCCCCACTGCAAGTGTGTAATATTAGCAAAACATTTTTGCTCCACTTTATCTCCATGTCAACAACATAAAATAAAAATGCCAAATTTATCTCCGATTATGACATCATGATGAGTGAAACTTGAGGGTGCATGAGTTAGAAAAAAGCATTGCGATATGTCCTAAAGTATTTCTGCTCATGTACGGGATTCATTGTGGCTTCTCCCCTACAGCTTCCCATCCTCTTACTCATTGTGACGCCATTGTTACTATCATCATTACTATTACTATTATTTGATGACGGTTAAAAGTAGGTAGTTTTGAAATGAAACAAAATGCTTAATCTCGAGAACTAAGAAAATTTTTGTATGGGATAAAGAAATTCTAGTATCGTTTCTTATGTATCAAGTAGCTCAACTCGTTTTCTCGTCAGTAGTAACCAAAACAATGTGAGCATAAATGATAGTTTTTTCTAACTCCAAATTAAGACTGTCCTTGCTTGCATGCCTCATCAAAATTATGTTAAGTATATATGATGAGAAAGGTACTGCACATTGAATTTCAAAATATGTAAACTCTCAGTTTAATAACTTTTCATTAACTTTCCACTTATCATCATGATGACTCTAATCATTGTGTTTACTATGTACTTGAATACATGTGTTGCTTCGCATACATACAGTATATTACATATAAATATACCCGTTGAAATATTGGTAAAAAGATGCAGGAGGATTTGTCTATTATTTCAATCTACATGTCTATCATCTACATGTTTACTGGTGCAGTTTCTTTTGCTTTCGCCAATATTAAATGTCTGACAGTTTATCTATTTGTCTTGATTACTGCTTAGCCCAACTATTATCTTTCAATAAATAAAAGAGGAAGCCTCCAGGACACAAAATCCTGCCGGACATTTAGACACTTTAAATTTGTATCTATCCCAGTCAAGGGTTGCATTTATTTACCACCAGGAAAGGATTATGCAAAGTAGTCATTGAGAGAAAGGGAAAAACATGCAATTCCATTGCAATTTATACTCAAAAAATATTTGCAACTCACATGCATTGAGTAAACAATGAAATGCAAGTTTGTACAACTGCAAAAAAAACCTGCAGAACACAGTCAGACAGTGCAGCGATTCTGTATCATAGTTAGAACATGCAACTCGATTGCAATTTATACTCAAAAAATATTTGCAACTCACACACATGGAGAGCTTTATCCAAATTTGAGGCCGGAAGAGGTCAGCCATCTGCAGTCAGGCAGTGGTGCGCCAGGGTCTGACACAGCCGTCACTCTCAGGAAAAGGCTAAGTACTTTTAATTGCTCCATATGCCAAACAAAAAAAACATAGATGAAGCATGCATTAAAGTCCAATTTCTATAAAGTAGTTAAAATGATTACCATTATGGGTATCACCTTCCAATTCAACCAACCCATCTTCCAAGGTATCCGCCTTCTCCTTTTCGGCCATCTTGATATCGGAATTTTTAATAAACTCATTTGCTTCATATGTATTTTCTCCTCTGGATACGCACCAAGCTGGCACATCACACAAACAGCTAAAAAATGGGTGCTGGCTTTTATTTGTAGATTTTATTTGTCAACAAACTATTTTTTTCGTAAAATAACCATTAAAACAATTTTAGTTTGACACCCTAGGGATTATAAAAGTACTCAGCGAAGGTATCCCAGGCTATACACCCAACGAACAACACTGCGCCGCCGCGACTAGAAAATTAGAAAATACACGTTTTTTTGCACCAAAAATCAAATTTGTTCCAAGGGCCTGTATACCAGACTGCCGAGCAGATTTATCGAGTTTGCAAAAAAGTCTGCTTAACCCTATATATGCTGAACGCGGATTTTTCGGATTTTCGGATTTTTTTTCCACCAGAATTTCGGATTAAAATTTTGGTATTTTCTAACATTTTCACTAAAAACCTGGAAACTATGTGATGAATTGTGATGACGTCATCAGAAAAATGCTGACTTCAGCAAAAAATATTTTGTACCATTTTGTTCATTTTCAGCCAGCTTCGACGAGGGAGCCTTAAAAAGTCCAGCATATATCATAATATAGTGACTTATGGAGGACTCACCATTCCGACTGGAAAGCTATTCAAAATTTGGTACTCTGTATTTGTATGCTATATTAGCACCAATGGTTATTCTAAATCAATCATTTGCGCTGCGAAATAAGACAAATCATTTTTCTTCAAAACAAGCCATTCATTAAAAATCTTTACTCTGCATGTGTTATTCGTAAAAATTCTTAAAATGTCTCATAATTTATATATATTCAGGTGTAGTTGGCAACTCGGCTAATTCCCTCGAAATTACAAAAAATAAATAAAAAAGCGATGTCTATGCGATTTTCGAGAATCGCTGCCTTAATCGATGGGCTGGGATTTCACGCACCGGTTTTGTTTCAATTTTTGAAAAACGACCCTTAAATAATACCATGGACGTACAAAAAGGAACTGGCTAAAACTTGTCTGAGTCGCCAGCGCTGGATTAGCCTGATCTTACACGGAAACTTATTATGACCATGGAAAACAACACATAATCTGCAGTTTGCAAAGAGATTTTCAGGATTTTCTTAAAGTATTGTTTCGCACAAAGCCGTTATGTAAGCACATGATCTTTCATCAAGCAGAGTGGGATTTAGCCTTTTACGCGTTCGCAAAAGTGAGCGCGATAATGGGGGTGCTTGCTAAATTCCGGCTTTTTAAGCTCCGATTTTCCGATTTTATGTTAAAGCCGCGAAAGCTCTCGGAGATACCAAGGAAGTCTCTTTTTCAACTTCCTTGGAGATACTTACGACTCCAGTAGGATAACCTGATCTACAGACGATGAAGGTCGATTCTCTCTTAAGTGAGATCTGGAAGAATCAAGCATGGTCTGTGAAAGCCTTTCATGTGTTCTTGTGACCAGAAGCGAAAAGCGCGATACGGCTTTTTAAGTAGCGATTTCCCGATTATCTCTGATTTTATATACCGTAATGCTTCGATTAAACGCCGGGGGCGTTTATTAAATATTTTCATTTGCAGCGGGGGCGTTTAATCGAGGGGGCGTTTAAAAGAAGGAGGCGTTTATTGAAAAATATAAGAATAGCCTTTGATATCATTTTCTCAACCAAAGTGAAGACGACAAGTCACAAAAAAATATGCAGAGACTCTTGAAAAGGAACTTTTGAAGAGAAAGGAGTTGTTTCCGACGATAAAATTTGTTTTCAGACCAAAAGGAGTGTATAGAAAATCTCCTGTTTATCAGAGATAAAAAATAATTAAATATTAAACTTCGTTTTCTATTCGTAGTACACTTATCATAAGGCTGTTACGTGCGCATTGCTGCTGTTTCAAATAAATGCCCCTTTTAAGAGGGTTGGGGGCGTTTATTCGAGGGGGCGTTTAAAAGAGGGAGGCGTTTATTCAATATTTTAATGTTTAGGAGGCGTTTAATCGAGTGGGCGTTTAAAAGGAGGGGGCGTTTAATTCTACCCCCGTAAGATATTTCTTTAATTTTTTTTTTTTTTTAAATAACACTAGTGAATTAAAACTTGGTGACTTTTCATATAATTCTATTTTATTCTATTTCTAAGCTATGCCTAACGAGGAAGTTGAGAGATAAAGGCTATATTCAGAATCCACCCACCTAGAGCAAAATTTACATTATTAAAAAATTGTTAATAACTTAAATTACTACATATGGCGATGGAAATCATTTAGCTAATTTTTGTCACTTGACCATTTCGATTTTCCAGATTTCCAAGATATTTCAAATTTCCGAGTTTTGTTTGAGTTTTGGGGGTTAATTGACCCTCTTCCTGATTGAATTTGATAACAGAACTGGAAAATGTTGTCTAGAACATTGTTAATCGCATTTTATATGTCAAAATTTAATGAAAATAAACAACTCTTCAAAGCCGAAAATCTGAATAACTTTAGTAGAAATAATGCAAGGTGACAGGTGACGTCACTTTCAACCAAATAATGCAAGGTGACAGGTGATGTCACTTTCAACCAATGTGATAGCTTTATTTAGAATTCGTGTGAGCGAATTTGCCTATTGGAGATCCACCTTAATATGTAATACAACCCTTGTCTGATTAATTTCAATCCTTTTTCTGCTGATTTGTATCTACACAATCGAGTACGTTTCCACATTTCTCCGTATATACAAAGATGTTTGTTACATCGGCTTTATATTGTGATTTGGATACTTTTTTTCTTTGTGTGAGAATGTTGATGTGACGTTGCGTACTGCAAGTTTCCGTCTTGCTAACCGAAAGTTAAGCCTTTTTGCTTAATTTGAAATTCCGAATTTTTACACAAATTTCACTCAAATATCAAGTAGGAGAACTAGAGACATTGGAGTTCTATACAAATCTTATCTGCTAATTGTTGAATACCAGGACCACTTAATACGGACCAGTAATCGGACAGTTCGATTTACTAAGTATTATTAAACGATCGTATAGCTCTAAATTCTGTAGCTGACCCTGTATCTGACCTTGTATCTGACCCTGTATCTGACCCTGTATCTGTAGTACGCAGCTGACTCGAAATAATTAATAAATCTGTTTCATATTTTGATTTCTTCCCGTAAAAGATAAAGATTATATCCATTTATTATTGTAAATTTTATTCTGAAACATTTGTTTTTGTTATTTTCTTCATGGTGACCATTTCTTGTATAAAAGATTTTCTCCTTGATTATACTCTTTCACTGCGTCCTTTTTTATTATTTTTAGTTTTTCTCTTATGAGAGTAAAAACACTGTTTATCGACATTTAGTAGAGATGGAGAAAATAATTATTTTTTTCTATAATTTTTCCTTATTTTTATTCTTTCTATTGTGCCAATGAAATAATTATATTTATATTTTTAAGAAGGGGGTTGATACAATAAGCTTGTATTTGATTGGTTTCTTCAAACGAGCAACCCAATCAATTCCAAGATTTGATGTTACAATCAGCTTTTATCACACGATTGTGTAAATCATCTGATTAGAATTCATTATGGAAGTACTTATTCTAAAAACCTATTTCTATTTTCCAAAACTTGTTTGATTCGTCTGTATTTATTTAAAACAATAAACATTGAAATATTCCAGTGAACAGGTAAGTTATATTTCTCAACTCATCATGTATGCACATCTCTATAGTTCTTTCATGATAGTCATGACCCCCTGGTGTTATATGTTTTAAATACGTCCGAGAGGGGTGTTATAATAATATATAATCATGCCAACCCAATGGGCAAAAAACTTATTCAGAGTCCACAGTAAAAGAGCTGCAACAACAATGTTGTTTTCAACGTTGCAATAGCGTTTTTACTGCTGACTTTGAACAAGTTTTTTACTCACGAAGAATGGACATTTTCGCGATGGAAACATCAGAAATGATAAACAGTCGCAATTCATATGCTTTAAAAGATAATCTATAGTCCTAAACCATTATAAATAAACGTAAACGAAGCAAATGAGATTTTCGCCAAAAGAATCTTTGGTTTATCCAAGGAAGTTTGGTTTATCTTGTCACAGATTCTTTATTTTCTTTCAGTAAAAAGAAGAAGCCCCAATCCAAAATAAAGAGTATAAAACGTCTTCATACATCGCAATTACGTCAGGTAGGCTACATTCCTAAACAGAGAATTTTGTTCCTTCATTCATTCACATTGTATTTTCATTCATTCACCTTAATTTCACACGGAGCTGTTGAAACAAGATCGAATCGCGCTAGTTCTGTGGACATATATTAAGAAATCAATAAGTGATATCCCACTGGACGAAAACCTGTTCAAAGTCCGCATTGAAGACGTTGACAATGTTGTTCTAGCGTCTTTACTATCAACTTTGAACAAGTTATTGTCCACTTGGATTATTAGATATATCCCTGTGGACTAAAACTCGCAGTAAAGACGCTAAAATATCACCGTTCGACGTCGTTTTAACGTTTTTACTGAGGACTTTGAGCAAGTTTTTGCCCACTGCGATATATCACAGCAAAAGTTAGGTGTAGCAAGCAATGACGTCAGATAAATTTCAGTGTAATTCAAACAAGACAAAAACTTGTTCGAAGTCCGCAGTAAAGACGACGGAACAAACGTCGTTCCACGTCCGAGCTTCTTTACTGCTGACTTTGAACAAGTTTTTGCCAACTGAGTTCGGTTTATATCAGTCCATAAAAAATTCCGTGACTGTAGTACAATTATATAATTGAGACAAGGTGGAATTCGTGCATATTTTTTGGAATTTCGACCCAAAAAACAAGATGAAGTCTACCTAATAAATCTGTAGCTTATTAATTATTGAAAATTTCCTAAATGTTAATCAGCGAGAAGTTGAATAAGAGCGGAGAGGCTGGAAAACTTTTCCAAAAATTACTATTAAGCGTACCCCTCCCCCTTCCCTCGCTTCTTTGATACTGCAGTGTCTTTCTGAAAGACAGATGGCGTTACTTTCAACCAATTTAATTGCTTCATTTAGAATTCGTGCAAACGATATAGCTTGGAGGAAATCTGCTTTAAAAATACCCTCCTACGCAGAGGCATGCGCGCGAAAAGGCTGAGAAGAGGGGACGAGGGCACTCCACTTTTGTCAAATTTTGTTTTTTTTATTTTTTGAGTGCTCTACCGCCGATGATTTTTTTTTTTCGGGCGCGCGCTGTTATTTGCAAGCGCGCGTAAGACTCTGCGGAGGAGAGTGCCTTAAAAAGGAAATGGTGGAAATGCTAAAACTTAAAAATCATTTGAAGATATACGATGGGATGATAAAAGTGAGCTGCACACCCATATAGTGATAAAAAACAGTATAATCCATAAAAATTACAACCAACACACAAACCTGTCACCACTGGAAGCAGTCAACATCCCCTTGTAGGTACAATTTCAAGCTGCTTCTTACTGGAACACAATTAACTAATTTAAGTAAGAAAGCAGACAGTGGTAAATAACCAAGAAGAATTATCTGGATGAAACAACATTTAACCCGACGTCGGAACGGAATTTCTTGGCTTGTGACGTTATAAGTGTTATCATTTTGCTCTGATGATGTTTCTGAAGACAGATTTGTTTTCTTTCTAGACAGATGATAGTGATAAATACGATTACACAGATAGAATACAGTTAAGACCAGTAAATACGTCAATGGCAAACTCGATTTCGTGAATTCTTTCCCGATCATGTTTAATCCAAGTACAGGGCATATTATGGTATTTTTACTCTCTTTATTGCATTTATTGTTACACTGAACAATGATGATAACACGTCTGTAAAGAATTTTGAAGAAAACGAGATATCGTTCTTCGTTGAAGCATTTACTCTTAAAAGTGATTCAATTTGATA